>CM076657.1:939645-959904 GCA_038496675.1 Rachycentron canadum | reverse complement strand
TTTTTTTTTTTTTTTCCCTCTCTTTAGCCTGAAAAGAAACTGCGATATAAATAAATAAATCTGCTCCACACAACAGTGAAAAACCACAGGGCCTCCCTCTGGAGTGCTCAGTGGCAGTTTAAAAGCCTGTTGTTCTCTTATTCATAGGAGCAGTTTTCTTAGGTCGTTTTGAAATGTTGTACATGACCTCCTGACTCTGATAGCTGGTGTTTCCCTGTAGCCACGGCTTGTCTTTAGGATACCAGAACTTGTTTCAAAAAGGAAATGCCTGGAGCTCGTATATACTGTATGACTGTCACAGGTCAAATAGTATCAAGTTGTAATATTTCCAGATGCTTGTTGTGTCAAATGAATGTAAATTTTCTGAATACTGTATATCAGTAGCAGAATTTTAAAATAATCTTTTTTAGCACGAGTCTCAAGTATAGAATTGAAAAATAAATCCTTGTTTTAGCTTGTGTGGACAACCAACCCCACACATAAGAATTATTAATAAGAATAATTTGCATTTTTGATAATTGTTTGGTGTGTGATCTAAGCAGCTGGTGTTATTTTAAGAGAAATGGGGGGATGGCAAGAATAATATCCCCTTCAGTTATTGCAGGAAATGAGGCTATCCAAATAGACAGGGTGCAATGCTCATAATAACAAAGAGGCACCAGCATGTCAAACTACATTGTATCATGCTGCCATATGTACAGTTTATAACGCACGCATATTTTCTGATCATACATAATTTAGTGGTTTACCCACAGCTAATGTCAGAAGTATTTACAATCTGTAAGACAAAGTTAGCCCTATAATCTGGTATGGAAGCTTTGAACACATGGAATCGAGATGAACCTTTTTAAAAAAAATTTTTTTCTTCTTTTTTTGTCTCTCTTCCCTCTGTATTCAGGATACAACTGTATTCAGCTGATGGCTATCATGGAGCATGCCTACTATGCAAGCTTTGGATATCAGATCACCAGTTTCTTTGCTGCTTCCAGGTAAATGTTTCAAAGTTTGATTTATATATTTTGTTAGTTGTCAAGTTAAAAAGCGGCATTAAGCATTTGAAGTTAAGATTTTCGTCATATCGAGACCCATTTATTTTACTATCTGTTCTCAGCAGTGTTTCAGCAATAGCAGTTCAATGTGTTTCAGATCTATTTCATTTCATTGCTATTGGCAGGCAAGATATTTACAAGAAGCATGCACAAAGGCAGGTGCATTTCACATAATTTAGAAGACAACATTTGATCACGAGTTTGGTGTTACCATGCCGGATGTCACTGTCGCCTGTCCCCTGTCCCCTTCAGTCTTCTTGACTGAAACGTAGATGGATCCTCTCTGCCCACGCTTTGTTTGGCTGCACGGATGCAGCTGTAGTTTCTTCACTTGCATTTCTTATCGCTCACGATAGGGTTAGTGATATTGTGTGTGTGATTTCAAAGTGAAATCTGGGACCTGCATCAATAGGTATTTCCAAAATGACCAGGCCTGGAATCTTAGGAATTATAACTTGAAGATGTATTTTCTTATTTGCAGCGTCTGCTGTTGATACAACTGCAAGTAGTTTTTGTAAAATTTGTTTTGGAAGGTCACAAAAACACATGTCAATAACTTCCTACTCATTTCAATCACCCCAAATCAAGCTTAGGAGGTCTGACACCAGCAATACCCCTCTGTAAATACATTTGCCTTTAATCCAGACAGTGAAGGGAGTTGGAGATAAAGGTTGGCTACTCAGAGTATTTATCTTCTCTCAGAGATCCCTCCTTCCTTTCTTAGAGTACACCGTAAACCCAAAGTGTAATGTATATGGTGTAATTTCACCCATGATTGATCCCTCAGTGTCATTTAAAACCTGAGCGGTTGAGTAGCAGGAAGCCGGGTTATACTGTTGCTATGTGTCCTGTTTTGTAAGGAAGCTGATATAATGATAGCTGGAAGGACAGACGGATGTTATTGGGCGAGGTGAGGTGTGCACACTAAGATATGTGTGGGGGGGTGTCTATGCATACATACAGTTACTCTGTGGTTTGTATTTTCTTCTTGATTGTTTTCAAAGGTAGAAGAGTTACACTATTATATAAACGCTATCAACTGGCAAAATGCTATTAAGCCTCTTTGACAATGTGACTGTAATGGATCTTTAGATAAATGAAGGGGATTATTTTTGTTGACTGATATACAGTACTGCTCTGTAGTCGTGTGTTTATCTGAAAATATAAATACAGTGCGTGCTCATGCAGTTGTTAAATTGTAGGCCTGCTGACACTGATAGCATATTAGGAAAAATAAACTCAATACTACGCAATACTAGGTATTTTTGTCGCTCATTGTGTTACACAAATCACCAACCATTCTCATTTGGTATAGGCTTATGATTATGCATTACAATTAGACTCAGAGGTTTAATGTTAGGGAAATGAAACAATTGATTTTTTTGTCCTTCGTCCACAAAAAAGAAGAAAAGTGTACGTTATCTTTTTTGAACATGTGCGTGACATTTGGTCCATTTGTTTTCTAAGGGTAACATTGACATTAAGATTTGGATTTAAGGTTAAGACTGGTACGAAGAGTAAATCGGAGGAGGTTCTGGATGTGGTGAACTAACACCATTTGTGTTTATCTGCAGTCGGTACGGTACCCCAGACGAGCTGAAGCAGCTGATTGACGTGGCCCATTCGATGGGCATCATGGTGCTGCTGGACGTCGTTCACAGCCATGCGTCCAAGAACACGGAGGACGGCCTGAACCGGTTTGATGGCTCCGACTCATGTTTCTTCCACTCTCCGCCCAGAGGGGAGCACAAGCTCTGGGACAGCCGCCTTTTCAACTATTCCAGGTACTTCTTGTTTGGCGCCAACTACTGTATTTTATATTCATATAACTGAATTACATTGTAATTCATGAATTGATTTGGATTACATCTATAGAGGTACAGTTGTTAAAAGTAAATGAAATAATAATCTTAATGGAAGAGTGAGAAAGTCTGTCCTTTAATGTATTTGATTCGTATGTTTATGAAGCTTGAATGAGGAATTTCTTCCTCCCACCACCACTACCACAGTAACTCACCTGAAAATGTACAAACAGCACGAACAGTTTCTTTTTAGCATAATTATGCATTAAGTTTGTTGGCGTAAAAATATGCTGTGCAGCAATGCACAACTTATTTTTAGATGTGCTTTGGTGCATATGGTTAAAACATGATGTTTAGGTCAATTTGATGCATTAGTATTGCACACTGCTATTTAAATTTTCAGTTACATCAAGATGCAGAAAAAACGTTCTCAGGGAACACTAACAGGTGATTGTGAAGTCTTTTATGGAAGCTGTAAGAGCCTTAAGAGCATATTCAACACACAGGCTGCACTATGTAATTAAATCAGAATGCAATTACTTACTGATGTACAGTAGTAGTGTAGTGTTCTCTACATTTTGTGTCATTAGCAGTAGATTTGCATTTAACCAGCATTGTAGGAGTCTTTTACTTTTGTATGACTTTGTGCTACTATAATTTTAAGGTAATTAAATCCGACATTCCATTTCTTCTAAGCCTTTTAGCACCGTCCACGATATAGAAGCAAGGAACTGCCCACTGACTACTGCAATTTCAATTCAGCTCTATGTTATGCTCTACATGTGGAAATTAAAAGCTGCATTTGAATGGTTACGTATGATATTAAACTCATGAAAGGGCTTTATAGCCAGCTGTGGCTGCAGCAGATATATAAATGTTTGTGCTCTTTGAAAACAAGATTGATAAATGAGCAGTACGGTTTTAGGGGTTCACAATTTAAAACAAAATTGTACAAGCAACATATGAGGAGGCTGATAAATGGGGCCAAATGGGCACTGACACACCACTCTTTATATTTTATGAGACTGTCTGATACAGCATGACGTGCTGAAGGTCAAAAGCAAGATGTGATCGCAGAAATGACAGATTACATCTCTCACCTACTGTTAATCTGATATTCCTAAAGCGTAGAAAGGGCTATTAATGGAAAATTTAGGTTTCCTCAAATGCTCTTGATTTTTTTTTTTTTTTTCTTCCTTTTCTCTTGCCCGTTTGGTCAGACAGGTGTTGAATTTTAATCACGAGTAATGATTTGATGTTTCGTTGTTGTTAGGCTTTAGTTATATTCATATTATCAGCTAATTACAAAAGTGTGAGGGAAAAACGTGAAGGGTCTGAAGTCGGCAGGCTGTTTTCCGACACTGCTGGTGCTCAGTGGATACCAAAACTATTGATTGGTGTTGTTGTAAACCCTGTTAATTAAGTGTCTCTCTTCTTGCCTCTATACCCACAAAATGATCCCAGCGCAACATTAAAGAGGAACGGGCACTGTTGAGCCTATCAAATGCCCTTTTTGATCTAGTTTTTAATAAGTGTGTGTTGGTGTGCAGCAGTTTCCAATACATTACACAATGCTTAGTGTCAGGCATGGGGGCTATAATAAGAGAACAAGGTTCTTCTTTCATTAGTTATTGAACTCTCCTCATATCAGACGCACTCATTAGACACGGTGCAGACATATGCCACGACTGGGAGGCATGTGAGGAGTCATTTGTAAAAGCCCAGAGGAGCTCTGCAATGTCATAGTCGGTTCATTTGTCTTCTCTGCCTCTCACAGGTTGTTTGGACGTGTCGTTGGTGTCAAGCTTTTCTGCTACTCCCTTTAGAAGGAAATGAACCTCAGAGGCTAGCCGTGAAGCTCATGTGAAACACAGCCTGTTTTTAATCAAGCAGCCCTGCTATCAGCCATCACAGTCTGACCATGATGTTCTTATTAGGTTGACAGAAACTGACTGATAGAAGCTATCGGAGCAAAGATATATTTTCCCCCATTCCTGGCTCTTCTGCTCTGCTTCTATTTCTGCATCTTTATCACAGAGCACCATTTTTTTTTTTTTTTTTTTTTTTTTTCCCCCCTTTTTTTGTAGTCGGTATGTGTTTCTCTTCAACTTTTCCTCATAAAACATTCAACTCAGTCTGGAGAGAATGCTGTTTAGATAGATGCCTGCTATCCTATTTGTTAACTTGAGTTGCCTTGGAGTCAAATGCGTCTGCATTCAGTATTAAAAATGTCTGACTTTGCAAACATTGGTTCCAGGCTGTAGTAATGCGAGACGTAGTTTTGCAGTTGCTGAATACCAACTTGATCGTAGAAGGACTGCATTGAAACTGTGCAGGGACACACACTACAGGCACTAGCTGTGCCTGACAATATACTCTGTCTATGTCAAGAGGTTCTTGGATGTACAGCCTTATGTGTATGCAAAAGGTGATATACCAGACACTCAGGCACTCCCCATAAGTAGGGCTGGAGGATATCTGCATTATTTGTTGGCCACAGTTACCTTCTTAAGCCTTTTCAAACATGTCAAAGTCACCTTGAGACAGTGACCGAGGGAATGGAGTCCATGGCTCGGCGTGTAGGGGGTTGGCAGCCACAGAAGCCAAGCCTTTTTTGCAGATCAGGGCCTTCAGATGTGAGAGTTCTGAGAAGCTTGATGTGGGCTCATTCTGTAATCCCCCCCCCCCTTCTCACAGGATCATTTGCATCCATTTTTCATCAATCTTTGTGTGAACTCTTAAGATATGAAAAATAGGCTCACGGCCAGGCTTCTGAAAACTCTTTTTAACTCCTGTCCATGTTCTCATGCTGAGAGATCGGCCCAGTGTTTGAGGGCCAAGGAACAATAATTCTCTCTTTGACAAGATTATTCTTTATATGTGTTTTTTATTACATCCAAATATTTGTTAATCATGTGTGAACGGGGGAATATGAATACTGATCTTATATATATTCACTAAAGGAGATTAGCACTGTTTGTGCTAACATGCTTCATTCTATAGTAGAATCAAATAATTTATGTTCTCTGATATATAATACAGCATTAAAGCAATTGATCAGGGTAGTGTGTCTGTATTACAAGCTACTCTCATGTATAATATTTGAGTGTAATAATTACAGCGCTGTTGTGTTTAGAAGAACCATGTAATAAGCTATTATCACCTAAATATGACTTTTGACAGTGTGAGGTCTGTTTGCTTCTCTACCATTTATTCTTCAGTCTTGAGTATCCCAGCTAAATGTCCTTTAAACTGTAAAATTGTAAAATAAAATAGCTAAAAGGGCAAGGCCTCAGAAACACAAAGCAGAATTCAAAGAAAAAAAAATTTAAATTCATAGCAAATGATCTGCCCCAAAATTCAGGGTTTTTCTCTGGCCTCTCCCCTGGTCCCTGTTTGGTGCAAATCGGTTCAGCACTTTTTGCGTAATCCTGCTGACAAATAAACAGACACGGGTGAAAACACAACTGGTGGAGGTAATAATACACAAGGGAGCACATGTAGGGAAACAAAGAATCATCCTGCTGATAAATGACAGGCTTGTATTTTGAAGAAACGGAGTAGAAACCACCATAAAAGAAACAAAAAAATTCTGTCTCTGTCTCTCTGTCATAAGAGCATTCATGTTTCAGCACAGTGGGACTCTGGACTGAAGCTGAGGACTGGCTTCTGTCTGATCAATCAATAACTTCACATCTTGAGATGTCAACTTGGTGTAAATCCAGTCATTTCAGTATTTAGTACCCATGAGATATTTCCCCTGCCCCATCAAGTCCCACAGCAAGTGGAAAAGCTGTTTTTTTCCCCTCTGGTGAGCTTCAGCTAATGAGCTCAACTTAGCTGTAGGTGTGCGTGGCAGCTGGTTGGAGCTGCCTGTAGTGCTTCCACTATGTACTGGATAGAACCACTGGGTAGGAACCTAGCAGCTCTGTATCCTTGTGCCCTCAGCCCCTTAAAACTGTCTGAGAAAAAGTTCCACGGCAGTAATATGTGAGAGATTCCTGTTAGTAGCCAGACAATTTTCTTTATGTGATTGAAAATGATTTATCTCTTAAGTGCTCAAGTGATATAGTAGATTGTCGATTACAGGGAAAAGACATTTTATAAGTGTAAACATCATGCAAATTGAATTATGAGCCAATAAACTTGATACTTTTTGTCAGTAACGAGATGTAAGCGGAGAGCAAATCTCCAGGAAGTCATTTACCCAATTTCACATGATACTGAAACATAGGACTCACTTGCCCAATACACAATTGCACATTTTGGCTATATTTAGTTAATTAATTAATATCTGAAACCAGTTTTGTAAGTTATCTGGTATTTTGTAATAACAAAAACTAACGAACTAGCTCAGCGTGCTGTTACTCATTTCCTGTTCTGCTCTCCCAACCAATGAGACTGTTTTTCCCTCAGTAAAGGCTGTAAGGCTGCACCCTTCCCTCAAGACCTGCTGCCAAGTTCTGGCCCACCTTTTTTTTTATAATTAACCAAGCCAGAGAGGTTAGCACATTGCAACACATGGTGGTGATGTTAGCCAGCTAGCTAGCTAACTGTATAACTATGATTATGGAGGCTTGTCTATAATTTACCTTATCTTTGCTTTGCCAGAATGGTCATAGCATTTAAATAAATTCAGTGATTATACATGAGAACATACACCTCCAGAGGTATACTGCCACTACCAGAATATGGCCCATTGGAAAAAACTCCTACAGGGCAGAATTGGCCTGCCAGACTGCAATTGATTCCTGAAAGGCGGCAAGAACAAGGTGATACTAATTACAGGTTGCTAAACATACAAACAGTCTCACAGGCAGCAGAATATCCCTCCCAGGATGCCAAGCAAGAGAAGCTAGCTGCCAGGCAGCCTAAAGAATGCCAGACAAATGGCAGATATCTGACACAAAGCACAGCAATACAGGGACAGTCTGTCAGACAGCTAGATGAGAGTTTACCCTGCGAGGCAGCCAGCATCACCAGACTGTCTGAAAGGCTGCTTAACAATGTGGTACAAAGTATAAAGACGTATTTGTTACACATGTCCAGCACAGAGCACGCATTTGCATTTTAAGACACACACAACTGGCCAATTCAACTGTGTTTGCTGTCGCTTATTTAATAAAAGGTAAAATGCTTCAGATTTGTACCTTTTAGTCACAGAAGTAATTGAATAGACATTAAACAGTCATATCCTTCAATAATCTACTGTGTACATTTATGTTTAATGTGTCCGTAAGCTGAATGAGTCATTCCACAATAGATAAATAAATCAAAGCTTTAACTAAGAAATGTGAATTTATTGCAGGTGTCACTCCTGTCAATATCTCTGTGCTGGATGCAGTAATGGCTGCAGGGGTTGGAGAAAAGTTTGAAAGACATTAAATGAGGCACCTTATTTGTCCTTTTTTGCCCAACAAATGCACACCATCCATCCGGCTGTCTGGCATCGTTGTTTGAGCATCACACTTCTTGTGTGACCTGTCAGCTTCTTAAATTTATGTTCTCTTATCTGCAGCTTACCTGCAATGTTGTGAAAACAGGGACTTAAATCTTTCTCTCTGCCATCGAAACGAGGCGGCATCTTTCAGTATCAGTTCTGCCTGCAACAGAACGTGAATACGATCACATGGGTCACAGACATGTTCAGCTGGAGGAGTAATTAAGCGCGAAGCTGATGTGAAACAAATCAACTTGTGCGACTCTTTTTATTCTATCGATTATTATTCTTTATAAATAAGCAAATAAACATGAAAAGATATGGATTTCTCTGTCCCTATTAAATCCATTTGTTTAGTGGTTCACTCTTATCTTCTTGAACATTGTACATTCCTCCCGTGTCTCTCACCATCGTTCCTCTCCAGCTCTTATCCTGGGAGTCAACTGCTCTATATCATCATCTTCATTCCCAATTTTCAGCCGTTCATCTTGTGTTGATGGCTCTGCCTTGTGCCACCTGTTCACGATGGCCATTCCACAAGCTGCCACTGTGATTTTCATTGAATTTTAAAGTTCAGTGCTCTGCATGACTTGGGTAGATCGTAGCCCAAAATTTTCCCAAAAAACATACAGTTCCTGGACAAAGATTAAATGCATGAGAAAGACCTACAGTTATTGCCCCATATTGTCTCCAACATGGCTGTGCTATAGAGAGGTATTTGCTCCTAATTCCCGGTGTAATAAAAATCTAATTACATTGTTCTCTCTAGGCATGAGGTTGTTGCGTTCTCCAAATATGAAACCATTCACCTTCTGAAGCTGATTCCTTTTCCCATTTCCTCTCCTTTTTACACATGGTGTTGTATTTCCTCCACTCTCCATTAGATGCAGATATAATGTTGATATCATATTTTATTTTTTCAAGTTGTCAATGTGAATTATCATTCTAATTATCCCTTTTTCATCTAACATCCCATGATGCTCCATTTTTCTGTCAAAAAAGTCCATTAATTGCAAATATCTGGAGTTGCCCTGGTTGTTTAGTACATAGTTTTGTTTCAGCTCCTGCAAACTCATTACATTTACATCTTTTGTTACAGTACATAATGCTGTTATACAACTTGGAATCCATTGTTTGAGCTTCTGATCATGTATCCCAGGGATAAAAGGGTCCATCTAGCAAATACCCTGAGCTTTTTGTCAAATCATTGTATTTTTACCAGATGAAGCCGCAGGTCTGTCGCCAGTCGAGCGGCAGCATCTACATGTTCAAGCAAGTCTTTTGTTCCAACTTTGTCTATAGTGAGACACAATTCAAAGGCTCTGAATTTCCCTGTCCTTGTACATGTCTCTCAAGGTTTTTCCCATTTTGCTTCATAGCCACAAGTGCACCAGTAAATCACTGGCCTAATTTGTGCTGCATGGAAATATTTACCCCCTTTTAATATATTTTCTCATCCATAATGTTTTGAATTTGTCTTTTGGTCTTTGACTATTCCATGTAAACCTTGAAATAACTTTATTCAAGTCTTTGAATTGTTTCACTAGTATTTCAATAGGTAATGACTGCAATGACTGAAGCAGAAAAGTTTTGGAAGGACACTCCATTTTTTAGTGTCTGCGTTACCTTTTCGTCACCTGAAGTCTAGTGGATGAATAACCTACCTTTCTGTGTTGTTCCTGGGTAGTTATTATATATATATTTTTCAGCTAAGATCTATTTGTATCCAAAAGCCAAACATCCCAAGTTGATTGATTTAATATGGGGGAGCATATGTCTGGGTCCTCAAAAGCCTAATGATGTTCCTCATTCTCGACCTTTACCCCTTTAAGATATTTATTCAGCCTAATAGCTTTTGCCAGAGGCTATTTAAAAAGTACGACTAAGGTCACGGAAAGACAGCAAACCTGCCTGATAGACCATTCCAATATTATACTATCAGTCAGACTGCCATTTATTTTTATCCTTGCAGTTAGATGTTGATAAAGTTTTTTAATACACTGGATGGTCTCGCTATGTAGTCCAAATTTTTTCATCCATAAAGGCCAGTTTACACTGTCAATGCCTTTTGTGCATCAAGACTTATTAAGGTAGCGCTGATAATTTTGTGTTTCAGATGTGATTGGGTTCTGGATTCTCCTTATATTATCTTGGGTTTGACGACCCTCAATAAAGCCTATACGATCATCTTCTAATATGTCACCCATAAACTGTTCATATCTTAAGACTACCATGACCTGGATGACAAAGAACCTACACAGACATGCCCCATATCTTTCCACAAGAATCAAAGTATCTATCTATCATAGTATCTATATTAAGTACATGGCTCTATAATCTGAGCAAACTTCACTGTTCCTTCCCTTAGGAATCACTGATATTACAGCTTCCTTGCAGGGTGGTGGGAGTTCACCATGGGCAGGCGTATAGTTTATGAGGACTCACATAATGGTATAAGTTGGTCACTGAATGTTTTGTAGCACTCTCCTGGCAGGTTTGTAATTTGTTTTTAATCTACTCACTGTTGTTTCTATTTCAGTTTTTGTAATGGGTGTAGTCAGACAGTCATTCTGATCTTTCCCAATCGCTGGGATTTGTTGTGACTTTTATAGCAATGTGCGCTTGCAGGTAAAACAACACCACATATGATAGATTACCTTATCATACTCTACAAGCAGCAATATTAGAGCTTTACTCTATTAGTGCTCCCTAACCAGGTTTCACGGTCATTGCTGAGCTTTAGCATGAGGACAGTGTAATATGCAATTTGCTTTTGTATTAACACTGCAGACTGAATGATAACTTCATTGAACTGCATAGATAAGCGGTGTATTGCATCGGGTATAGAGATCTAACTTTCTCACTGTAATTGGACTTCATGATGAATGGCATTGTGGGTCCTAATGTGGCAGTATGGTTTCATCTTGGGCCTCTGGCTCTCACTGGCTATTATCTCCATCCCGTGGGGATACATTGTGTCTGAGCCTTTGTTGGCTCTGCGCAGTGGAGTGGAGGACCTAATCTATTTATCACAGGGTCTGCGTGACCACCCAGCCAGGCTGCTATATCGGATCATACTAGGCTCCCCTGTGCTCCTCCTCAAGGGAAGGAGGAAGCACCAATGTAACATGCGGCTTCACACCTGTCAAACAGTGCTGGGGTTGGTCATCCCTGAGGAATGGAGCGCAGAGGGCAGCGCATTTAAATGTATTTTGTGTCATGGCTTACTTGGTGAAAAAAATAAATGGGATTTTGTCTCTTGCCATAAAGGATGTAATCATAAGAATTTAGTGTTGCAACATGCATTTTTTAAAGAGGAGGTATCACAGAGAACACAAATTGTCCAGTGTTTGGATGGATTTTTGCAGTTTGAGATGTTATTGAAGTGTTGTTGAAGCATGAATCTGGTACTTACTGCTTCACCAACTTTTTGACATGATGAAATTGCATCATTCAAGCAAGAAAAAAAAATGTTGAACTGCCCCTCAGCGTGGTGTCACAACTGGAGAAAAAAAACAAATGAAGTTCAGTATCAAAACTTTTGTAATTCAGAATCAGTCAGTTTTTTAAGCTGAAGGGAAATCGGAACTTTCACTTTATGTTTCAACACCACATTTACATCTTTAATGACAAAAATGAATAAATATTCAGCCTTATGGTATAACTTTGTTTCACACAACGTAGCTTTGGCAATCCACGCAAACTTCTAACAGAAAAAATTCTGAATATTAAAATAATGAGAATGTGGTGAAACATTTGTCAGATAAGAACTTTTTCAATAACTTCTTACAAACAACATTACAATGCAAACAAAGGACATTGTCTTCTTACCCACAGCACTGCAAATTAAATCTGCCACATAAAATGTCCCCTTGCCTCAACACAAAGATCATTCATTTAGTTGTGCATGGATAGAATATGGACATTAGGAGATGGCATCGTTGGTATTGGAATAAAATGCTTTGTTAAACTTTTTGTTTCTTATTTTTATTGCAAATGGTTTAGAGCATCATACAAAAAAGTACCACTGCCATCTAGTGAACACACAAACGTTGGTGGATAAAAAAACAGTCATGATGACAAATAACATGCTGCGGTGAAGGTAAAAAATTCATGGGAGCTGTTTTTTTCTTTAATGGAAATCAAATCATGAAGGGTCCAGTTCACAATACCAGGTGCTTTAGCAGACACACACAGGCTCTTAAGGGTATTCAGGAATGGGCCTCCAGTACTAGCAGCCAATGAGTGCAGTTAATTATAGTATTATGGTAACAAACTCTGAACAGTCTGTAGAGGTTGGTGTGAAGCTCTGGAGGTCGAATGATATTTCGAAAGAATTTGGGTGAGAGAAGGTCACGAATGTACTTCCAATTTGTCTCCATAAATAAAAAATATAAATATTTAGGTTCATAAGTGTGGTTGTGTACAGGGACACTAGACACATATTAAAACTGTTGGAGTTGAGGATACAGAGAGCATCTGAGTTCTGAATTTCAGCTTAAGCAGAGGCAGCAGTTCACAATTAAATTAGTAGCATAAAGCTGTCATTCGTCTCACATCCTTCCTGCTGCTTTCCAGCATGGCATCCATGTGTACAACGTTTCATTTGGTGCTCATTACGCATACCACATAGACTAGATGGCCAAATCTTGAGTTTTAACTGACGTTTCCATGGCAACCTGCCACCAAATGGGAAGGGGTGAGGTGCGTAGTGTATTTTGCCTTGAGTGGCTGTTCAGATCCAGATGACTCTCCCATCACTCAGTCAGGAACGTGGTCTGGGGCCATTTATGGAATCCACCTCCTCCAGCCTCCACCAACACAATCCAGCCAACAGGCACAGCAAGCATTTGCATGCTTTGTAGCACACCACAGGCAACAAAACACAGCCACAAGTTACACTTTCATATTCAGATGGTTTGTTGGTTTCATCAGTGTATTTGCGGGGGTATTTGCCACCCTTCCTTCAAGGACAACGGAGCTCGTCATGTTGGTCGTCATCATCGTTGATGATGGAAGTCAAAGAAAGTAGAGTTGTATGATTTATCTCCTCCTCGGGAGAAGGAACTCAAATCCCCTGCATGGTGTTTGTTTACCCAAGTGTAGCATGAAATCCTATCAATTCAAATACTGAGGGGTGGACCTGGTTATACTAAACACTTGCCCAGTGGTCATGCAAGTGGTCTGATGGAAATCAGAAAACTTGTGCATGTTGTATATTTGCAGCTGCTGATTTCTCATCCTGACAACTGGATATGTGAAAGACAGCATCCCCTCTACAGTGTAGTTAATGAAAACACCATCTCCTGTCACTGACACTCAATCTCCAACATAATGGAGCTTTGGTTATCAATATGTGAATGTCCTGTAGCGGTGAAAATTAATCTCTGGTGCCTAAAGTGCATGATGAGATGTGTGAATAATTCACAGCTTCTTGTTTATCTGACCTTGAACGTGGGTGTGTGTGTCTGTGTGTGTGCCTGTCTGTGTGTTTTGTTAGCTGGGAAGTGCTGCGGTTCTTATTGTCAAACCTGCGCTGGTGGATGGAGGAGTACCGCTTCGACGGCTTCAGATTTGATGGTGTGACCTCTATGCTGTACCATCACCATGGCATTGGTAAGACTGGTTTGTGTGCTTCTGGTCTTGAAATTCGGGACCGGGTAGTGTGTGTAAAGCATGTTAACCCCCACTCCCCATAGTGCAGTGTATCCCTTTAAAGAATAAGGTCAGTGGGAGATTTGTCCACAGGTCTGACTGATCCCATCATCCTGTGCTGGAAATTTCTTATCTACAGAGCATGTTTTAATTAAGAACAGACAAGTCAACAGTATTGTAACTATTGACCTTACCTGTGTCCACACATAAAATATTCAAAAGGCTCAGGATAAAAAACATTTTCTGAATTATTTTACAAGTAAATATAGCTGAGTGAAACACTTTTTTGGTATGAATAGAAACTGAGGTAGTGATTAGTTGACAAAACCTGGTCCTCTACACTATTTTAAATGAGGTCATTCTTCTGAGTGATGTGTGTAATTTTACAACACAATGTTGCCGGATTAGATATTTTGTCAATTATTCAATGAGGGGAAGCCAATTAAGAAGCAATTTCATCCTGGATGTATGCAATGCATTTTGATGAGACAGACTGGAAATGACCAAAACTTCAATTGTAATTACACAAAACAAAACACAATTTTAAAATGTGCTACATTAAAGATCAAGATCACAAATACTAAATCCAGGGCCAAAGATAGGAATGAAAACAGGAAATAATCCACATAGTCATTTGCAGAAGCCATCACACAGTCTGGGATCATGGGGCAACTCACCGTGATGTCACTTGTTGGTTTGTGCGCTGCTGTTTTAAAGCCTTGAGTTTTTAATTTGGCCATAGCCATCTTGTTTTTTTTTTTTTTTTTTTTTTTTTTAAATCAGAAGAAACCATATTTGGTGTAGTAGATGGAGCTGAGGAGGCGTTAAGGGGTGGATCTGACCCGCTCTGTGCTTTCTCTGTCAGGCAGGTCGTTGTGTCTGGTACAATCTTTCCCTCTAAATTGGACCATACCATTTAAAAAAAATAAACATCATGTTTTATTGAAGACTTGAAACTAGAGACTGAGACCATAAACTAACGAGGAAAATGTTTACTGAGGTAATAAAGCAAGAGAGAAGTAGGGCCACATAGATTTCAGTGCAATCGGACGCCATTTTGCAACCAGTGGAGTCGCCCCCTGGTAGTCATTAGATAAATTGCAGGTTTAATGATCTTCAGCATTCACTTCACTTTTCAGCCCTGGCGTCAATGCCCACTTTTATATTCAGTCTATGTCTGGAATAGGTTCTTAAGCATGTTGGTTATTATGAATCTTCAGTTTTCCTACAAGTACTGGTACGGTACGACTTTGCAATCTCAATTAAGTAGCATTTTACTGTGTAGCTCATTTATTTGTGAATAGATATGTCTCTGTACTGGTTTCTAACCTGCATGAGCCTAAAAAAGCCATAAAAGAATTACATTGAGGTCTTTATATTAAGGTCTGTTCAGAAATATATGAAGTGAAACAGTAGCAGCAGTTTAAAAGAGAAAAAAAAACTATGGCATGAAGGATTTCAGAAGTTTGGGTAGAAACATGACGAGTGTTGACTGTGTGGGTGTTTACTCCTCAGGCGCTTCCTTCTCAGGGGACTACAGCGAGTACTTTGGCCTTCAGGTGGACGAAGAATCTTTGGTTTACCTGATGCTTGCCAATCACATTCTTCATACCCTTTATCCTGACTGCATCACTGTTGCAGAGGTAAAAACACAACACCTCTCACACCGTCAGCATCCACTCACTTTGCAATGACAATGCCCACAGCTATTATTAATTAAAAACACTTATTAGTTAGGCATAGCTTACTTACGTATTCATTGGTGTAATTAAGAAGTAATGCAAAAGGAAATGGGATGTCACTCGTTTTTGGCCTGTTGTATAGGATTTTTGCCCCTTAATATGTGAGCTGTGGAGTGGCATTGATGTGATCTTGGCTGACTTCTGGGAAAGAAACCTGTGCACACCAAGAGAAAATGTGATATGAAATAGTGTGACTTCTCCGCAGGATGTGTCAGGGATGCCTGCTCTCTGCAGAGGAGTGGAGGAGGGAGGACTTGGTTTTGATTACCGACTGGCTATGGCCATTCCTGACAAGTGGATTCAGGTAAGATGATTCACTTCTTTTTAATCTCCCTCTTTTTTGTGCCTTGCCTGTTTTTTTTTTTTTTTTTTTTCTCCTCTCCCCAGCAACTTTTACAGACACTGTGGGCCCGAGCTCACACAGAAACTTCCGTATGAACCACAAATAGAGAGGAAAGTGAAAGCGTTTGTTTTCAAAACAGGGATGAAAGACAAAGGGAGTGACAGGGCATGTTAGGAGGCATTAAGCACTCTTGTGGTATATTACAGCTGAGCTTGTCACTAAGCTTCTGAGCCTTTTGAGAAGCTTTCAAGTGTAAAACTTGTTTAGCAATATAGTGACACGAGAATCTTGCCCTATATTTTCCTGGAGATGTCTCCCTACTCTTCACTCTGCTCTGGTCTAGCTTGAATGGACATGGAGCATTAACACACCTGGAAACATGATGCAACTTACACAGGGAGAAATAGTACCAACATTACTGATTCAGAAATGTAGGAGTACATTATAGATCCTCATGGAAAATTCCTGTTTATACCCATGCTACACACACAGTGATACAGAAAACCACACAAGCCTGCACAATAGAATAATCAATAGAATAGAATAGTCCTGGGATGAAGCCTATAATGTTCAGTTTTTATAGATTGTGTCTTGGAGGCTTTTATTTACTGCATCTCAACATTGTTTTTGTATTAGATTGCATTACATTATGATATATATATATATATATATATCATCTATCTATCTAGATAGCTCTATCTAGATAGATAGATAGATAGATAGATAGATAGATAGATAGATAGATAGATAGATAGATAGATAGATAGATAGATATGTGTGTGTTGCATTATATTCTTTTTTGGCCTCTAGGTTTATAGGTAACAAACTTTGGTTGAAATCAAGTTTACAATTATAATGTATGGGCTCATAGTTAATAAATAAATATATAATATCAACACTCTGCTGTAATATAGTGCTTTATATAGTGCATTGCTCCTGCTGTTCTATAAAAGGAATCTTCCATTTTATTGCACTTTTCACACTAAAAATACAGTTTAAACAATTTACAAATGAGTGGAATAACAGTTTTTGTTAAGTAAAGCTCCAAACAGTTAAATCCCTGAACATAAGAACCAAGTGGGATTAAAGGAGGATAAAAAGGTATTGACTGTATTCTATTTCCATGAAACAGATAATGATGAATGTGTTTCTTAAATCATAATGTATATAAATCGTCTGGATTTCTCTGGTTGTTATGGAGAAAATGGAATAAAGCCTCTCCACATGCAAAGAGTCTCTGCTCTCAAGTCGTTTGTTTTCACCCTGCAAGGTTTTTTTTTTGTTTTTTTTTTTTTTTAATCAAAGTGAAGAAGGTCTTTGTGCTTTTTCTAAAGCAGTGCTAATTTATTTTTCTTTTTTTCCTGACTTAATCCTACCTGCTGTGCGAGTGGGAAGGTCATTATTTATCCCTTCGAACATAAAGTTATGAATAAATGATTGAAGAGACATAATTCTTATTGAAATTAGAAGCATTTGACTTATTCATTCATAATGACCTTTTTCTTAGATCAGTAATTATTCCGAGTCCTTTGCATGGATGTGTGTTTTCATTTGAATGACAAGCTTCAATAATGTTAACATGAAGGTCATCCAGTCACTGATCCAGGCTGAAATTTCTTTTGTGATGTTTTTTTCTTAACTGGGGCATTTGAATAGACTCATAGTCACCTTTACATTTCACTTTGATTCATTATTCAGTCTGAAATGTCTGTCCTTGGGGTAGCTTTAAATGAGGTCAAAGCAAAGGTTATTTTTTCGGTTTGAATTCAATGCTCTGTTTAGTCCTCCTAACCAATCAAACAATCTGAATAGCTGTAAATTAGAAATGCAACAACCAACAATAAATGCTCATCCTTATGTCATCCAACACTCAGTCAGGGGAAATATTGAGAATAATTTCACCTCAAATTAATTAAAAAATGGGCAATTACTTTTATTCTACTACTAGGTATAATACCAAAATATGAAAAATATGTTTTGAGTTGAATGGAAAGAATTGTGTATGAATATTTTTTCTTATAAATGAAATGGCAAAAGTGCATGAGAGTTTAGTTATAGTTCTAAAAATGGTTCACCACATATATATTTTTTTGCGCTTCAATTAAATTTAATAAAATTTTTTATGTATCTACAAATATGTTTTTTTATGATATTGTGACTGTGCTGTACATGTTGTGACCCTCATGTTTCCACTACAGTAGAGGCTGCATAGTAGTTAAGTGAACAATATTTAATTTAAGTTAATATTGTGATTTCATTTTTATATTGGTTATACAGTAGTCTGGAAAAGCTTGTGTGGAAGAGTGTAGTCTTGTGAGTAAGGGCTCTGTTGGGCAGAGCAGTTTTCTTTCCTGCTGTCAGAGTTTTTGAGTTTTTTCCTTGTTTGCTGAAGGTTAGCATCAGTCATGCTGTACAGCAAGTTCTGCAGCTCTTTGCTCTGCTATTTTCCAGACAAAATGTTTCTAATGTGTATGCACTCCAACAGAGAAATAACAAACAGAAACCAAACAGAGAAATACCTAGTGAACAGCCTCCAAAGTGGTAGATGACTTGACAAATGGAATTGTTTCATATCGGTGGAAGTTAAGTGTGTTGTGTACATTTCTGATACACTGATGATGTTGAGTCGAGTCAAAATGTTACCTCACAAATATCCTGTGTGACTTGCATCATTTCTATCTTTCTAATAACACAGTCTTTCTACTTTGTGCACTCATAGCTCAAAATGGCAGCAAGAGAAGGCTCATTGAAAGCTTTCAGCATAAATGTGATTTAATGTGACTGGTTACAACTTCAAATGGAAAACCATCTCTCTTGCTCTTTGTATTTAATTCTAACATATCATGTATAATTTACCAATATTTTACTTTTACTTAATTAGGGTGGAACTATTTTGTAATTTACAATAAAAAATGTAATTTTCTCTATAAACCTCACATTATGACTTGCACCGATGGGTAGTTTTTACAGAAAAGTCTATGAAGCTATGAATGAGAGTCCATCATCGGCTGCTGGGCCAACAATGATGAGAAAATGAACATGGTCACAGTGATGGGACACCATCCTCAGTCTGATACAGTATTTAGGTAGGATGATAAGAGACCATAACAAAAACAACTTAAATATTTAATATCTCTACTTTTTTACCACTAATCATCACTGGCAAAGATGATAACACTGTTGAGTGAGGTTCTACCACCCAGCACTGCTTCAGACTGGATGGGAAATTCTGGGCACCAAATATTCTCCGTCCTTCCACAACAACTGCTGAAGCACCCTTTAGCTCGGCACTTCAGTCCAAACTGCCACTGTGAAAGTACTTAATGGCCCACAATGGGAAAACATTGTTTATAACTGTGCAGCCATCAGGTATGAAAGTCCATAACTGAAGCTGAGTAGTACAGGGAAAGTGCATGCATATCCAGCCGTCCATCCAGAAATAAATAAAAGTTATTACATATTTCTTCATCTTAAAGTTTTACTTTCTTACTCTCTGTTTTGATGCCGCTGACATCCAGCTGTGCATGTCCAGACCTCCGCTCAGAATGTTTTTTTTTTTCAGCCTTGTTTTAGAGCAATGTTTACCTCTTCTGGAGGACTTGGATACATTTACAGTACTTGGGATCAGTACATAACTCATAATTTATTTTCTTGGCCCCGTTGGTGTTTTCTTCAAAGTCTGGATTAATAAAAATGCCACCCGTTCGTCGTCGGTATGCCAAAGTGTTTTTATGAAATCAGCAAATATTACTTTAGAAAGTACATTTGTAGGGAAACAGAGCGGCAGCAGGTTATCCCTGGGGATGTTTCTGTCTGTTTGGGTTGGCTGGTGAATGTGGATTTGTTTTGTGTCCTGCTTTAGTCTGTGTGTGTGTGCGTGTGTGCATGTTTAGAGAAGTAGGGAGCCTTTCTTGTTTGATATTTGACAAAAAATGCTGTTTGCAGAATGCCTAAAGAGGTTATCCGTTGTAAGATTCATGTAAAGCTGTGTCTTTTTTATCTTTAAGCCCACACTGGAAGTTATATTTGCTCATATTTTGGTGAAAAAGCAAAGCAAAGTGTGTGACCTCAGCACTGCATGCATCCTCTTGCACTACAGTTTCTTGTGTTTCTCAATGGGGGAAGTCTATGCATCGTTAATCAAGTCTGTCTCTCGCAGCGGTGGGTTTTGCTCAGTAGCGGAGATGGAGGGAGGAGAACAGAGTGGCAGAGGGAGGGAGGGAAGGGG
>CM076657.1:893050-939253 GCA_038496675.1 Rachycentron canadum | reverse complement strand
GTCCCAGACTTGACCTTCCTTGGTGATGCTTGCACTAGCTGTGCAGCAAGCAGTGCTGTACCGCTGAGACGCAGCCTCCTCCACGGTAACCAGAGTTTTCACAGGATTATCCTCGGGATGCCTCTGGAGAGGCTGCTGCTGCTTTTACTTTTCAAACAATATTGCTTGCGATGCAATATTCATTTTGATACGTCTTCTGGTTGCATGTTTTGTTTTTTTGTTTTTTTTCAATTAAATTTGTTGCTTCCTTGATGAGACTCAAAGCCACGTGAATCGCAAAAGTTGGAGGAGAGCAAGCGAGCAGTGAAATTCTTGTATTTCTGTGCAGGGAAGCATTCATATGAACCTGCCTTGGTATAGCCAGTGAAGTGCACTCAGGGCTCGCCTTGCCTCTTCTCACAGAGTGTCAATTAGGGAGGGATTTGAATGGACTGAAGTGGAGCCTCCAGTGAGGTGTGTGTTGCAGAGAAGGAGACATGGAGCGGGGAGGGCAGGCGTTCAGAGAGATGGACGGAGTGACAGACAGGCAGGCAGGAAGAAACAGAAGGAAAGGGAGACAAAGAGACACAGCAACAGAGCTGTGAGCTTATTTATAGATTCACATGTGTGCACGATGGAATCTCTTGGTTCCTCGAGCGGGGGCCTCACGCTGTGTTTCGTCCTCAGCATGACTGATTGATATGACTCATTTACTGGCTGCAGAAGGCTGTTAGGACCAACAGGCTGTGAAAAATTAAGATATCCTAATGAGAGGACCTGATAAGGCGCACAGCACAAGTTTGGATGATTCGATCTGATTATGACCATAAAATGCTGTCACTCCTAATGGATAATATTACAAAAGCCCTCTAATTTAACAAGCACCCTTCCCTCCAGCTACAATAGATTGAGATGTAATTGAAACAATTAGAGGCGGAGGAGGTAGAGGGCTCGCTGGTCACAGCTTGGATAAGAGAAGGCGATGCAGAAAATTCTCCAGCATCCCTCTGCTTCACTCAGCTCTTCAACTTGAATGACCTCTGAGTCAATTGTCCCGATTTTTGTTTCTGTGGCTCCATTTAATTGAATGAAAATATCAGTCTGCACAGCTCTCTCCTTGTTAGTTTCAGGGGGGGGAAGTCCATTTCTGGTGCTCATACTTTGCTCTGTCCATCATACTGGAAACGCTTTCAATTAACATGACTTAATAAAAATTCAGGCTGCAGCCAAGCAACGCTGAGCTCCGGCTTGTGTATGTTAACATGTCGGTGGCTTCATCACAGCCTTTAAAGGTCGCTTTGACACCCCCCCCCCCGTCAGGTCGGTGAAGCATTTCAGCTTCTTCCTGCTTTGTTTTATTAGCTAACTGCGCTGTGAGGCCTCCGTCGCACGGTGTGAACCGGCGGTCGCAGGACTCAGACGGCGCACGTTTCTTCAGCGAGGTGAGCTACGAGGTGCAATAGAAAGGAGTGAGGCTCCGCGTGGGAAGAAAGTTCGTTAATGTCTAAAACAGTGAAAAGATAAAGATAGTGAGGGCATTGGGTTGATCCACGGCGCTGGGCGTCGTACACCTTCGTCCCCCGCTCACATCTGGGGGCGGCACTGTATGTGTTGAAGAGACGTTATCCCCATGGCAACGTAAACTCAAACACAGTTGTGTGTTTGCAAAGACAAAGAGGGAGGATGGTCGGGACAGCCACGATATATATATATATAGAGAGAGAGAGAGAGAGAGATACACACACACAGACACACACAAAATGCATCTCTGCCTCCAGGTCCTGCCCAGCACCATGAGGTGGTAGCAGAGAGGCTATTGAATCAGTCGCAACATGTCCGTGTCAGTGCGATGACCTCATCCTGCTAGATTTTTTTTTTTTTTTTAATTTTTATTCTGGCTCTGCCTAATTCATCTGGAGCACTCTGGTTGGCGCCTGACAGCGGGCTTGTAAAGTAAGATTTGTGCACTGCTCATTATCATTGATGAAGTGGAGTGTCAGTGGTGCCAGGAAGCTCGGCTGGTCGGGGCTGATGTGGGTGAGCTGGTGGTAGAGAAGTCGTCAACCCAGTCAGTCCTGTCTCCGCTCCGACAGCCCCACTCCCAGATTAATTGCTCCCAGACCAGTTTTGCGCTTGAATTGAATTGTAATGATTCATAAGAAAGTGTAAAATGTCTGATTATACGTGGATGTGGAGGCGGCCAGCATGATCTCCGGGGTATATTCTTTAGATTCCCTTGTATAGCTTTTATATTGGAGCCGGTGGAATAAAGAAACCGGCGTTTAGATGATATATTTATTTTCAGTTTGTGTTGCATTCTACATTTTTAAATTTGATATTACTGCTTCATTTATCCTTATAGCTACTGTATTGTAATATTGCTCAGGGTGCTACTAATCCAGCCTGTCTAAACAAGATATCTTAAATTTCTTTGAAAATAAAAACCTGGTGACTATGACCTACCTGCCGTGTTTATTAGGAAATGTAATGTATTAACTATTCATAGTTGATATTTTTCACACTTGGAAAATGTGGAAATTTTCTACATGTACCTGATGTTTTTCTTTTCTTTCTTTCAACCTATTTCTATACCTTTACTCATATTCCATAGGATTTACAGTCCAACACTTAAATATATGATGCAGACTGCAAAATGTCTTTTTAGTCTCTAGCACTTTGTGTAACAATACACATTCACCCACTCACAAACACACATTCATACGCTTTTTTTTTTTTCACATATAGCATTTTTCTACCACATATATACACACACACACACACACACACACCCACACTGATGTTATCAGGGGCAATTTAGGTTCAGTATCTTGCCCAAGGACACGTCGACATGTGGACTTCAAGAATCAAACCACTGACCTTCTGGCTAGCAGATGACCTGCTCTACCTCCTGAGCCACGTCCACACCCAATTTAGACCAAAAATAAATTAGATTTAAAGCTTGACTTATGAAGTCATCTGTTTTGTTACATGTCTTTAAGATAAATTTTTTGCTTTATTAATTTTTTTTTGACCATCCATTAACCATAAAGTCATTCGCTATAACATTAACCTCTCATGAAAAAAAAAAAAAAAAAAAGAAAAATCCTCAGGTAGTGTCAAAAACACACACATAAACTACACAGCTTTTTTTTTTCACACCGTCATAAAGTTTAATATCATTAAAATCCATTGGCATGGAACAGACACATGGTCACATATAATGTCCACAACATCAGATTTGACCTGGTGTCTGCTCAGTGAAAAACAATGTCGCCTGCTTGTGGAAATGTGTTTTTTTTTTTTTTTAACAAGTGATCTAGGGTTGGATTCATTTTTCTTGTAAGCTCCTGAGCATCAGAGGCCTGATCAGGTTTGAAGTTAAACAGAGGGAGAAAGAGCAGGGCTTGCCTTGAGGATCTGAGGCAGCACACTGAACTCACAGGGAGTTAAAAGGTCTGAGAATTTGCTGTACATGTAGATGATGCCTGGGGTGCCTCGATGAGGTTTTCCGGTGCCACTGGCACTGACTAATATGGCCACACAAGTCTAAGGTGAAGAAGAGTGAATGTGAACAGATGGTGATATATAGAGCTGGAAAGCCTCTATTTAGGTGGACCAGCCGGTTCATCTCAGACATATTGATCGGCACAATTTACTCTCTTTACTCAGAGGATTATGGCTCTGTAGAGTAATATAAAGGTTTCCTGACATGTCAATCAACTGTCATGACCAATTCCACCGAGCAGACTTCAGCCTGTCACGGAGTTGGACTTGCCAACTCCCCCACCAATCACACAGACTGCTTGTCTATCACCAAGGGTTCTTGGAGGGCAAAAACACAGTCCTTTTCACATTTAGGAATGATATTGATACTGTGGCTTTCTAGCATTTCTGTTGTTCATTAAATCATCTCTGCGCCTGCTGCAGCACATGTGGTTATCTTTACTCTGCCCTGTGCTATTATTTGTTTGTAACTATGAGTGATTAGAGCCAGTTAGTGCAGCGCAGACGTGCTCAAAGTGTCTGTTGTGGTAGCCCCCAGTTTCCTCCTGACCCCTGAAAATGACTCTTTTGGCAGGAAGTGCGCATGTGGGTAGGCCAGCGACAGGGCACTGATTCCACGGTTGGATTTATTGTTGAATCCCTCTGTTTGGATGAGAGGCTCTGACCTTGCCCATCTCAGGTGGGGAGAGCTGATGCCTTACTACCCATGGGCTGTAGTGAAGTTATTAAAAACTCCATTACCGCCATTCAAAGGTAGACATAACTCACAGTGCGGATATAGAGATGTCAAAACAGAGATTGATCTGAGAAAGAAGTGTAACCCAGAGAAAACTTAAAAAGGGTAGAAAGACTGCCAGAACTGAAATACTGAGCTTCAGACATCAGTCAGAGCTAGACTGGGTCTCTCAGCTACACATCTATCATTCCCTTTTTCAATAACCCTTCTCTGTCACTTTGTAGATCCTGAAGGAGTTAAAGGATGAGGACTGGAGCATGGGCAATATTGTCTACACGCTGACCAACAGGCGCTATGGAGAGAAATGCATAGCCTATGCAGAAAGCCATGATCAGGTAGCCTATTTTCTACATGGTCCTACTTTGCAGTGTCAACAGAGTCAGTGTGGATTATGAGGCCTATCCTACCTTTCCAGGCTCTGGTTGGGGATAAGAGTCTGGCCTTCTGGTTGATGGACAAGGAGATGTACACCAACATGAGCTCCCTGGTTCCCATGACATCCATCATTGACCGCGGCATGCAGCTGCATAAGATGATTCGCCTCCTCACTCATGGTCTGGGTGGAGAAGGCTACCTCAACTTCATGGGTGAGTCATCCTGGCAACGCACAATCTGAAACTGCATATATGCAAGAATAAAAGCAGTAATTTAGCAATAATTCTATTACTTGTATTACTTTTGCTGTCTGTCATTCAATAAGATCCAGATTTTGTTCTTTTTAGAGTTGAGTAAATGGTAAATGGACAGCACTTACATAGCGTTTTCTAGTCTTATCGACCACTCAATTGACACACTCTACGATGGAAGCCACATTCACTCATTCACACAGTGCGTACCCACACTTATACACAGATGGAACAGGCATCAGAGACAATTTAGGGTTCAGTATCTTGCCCAAGGACACGATCCCAGGGACGATCTGCTCTACCTCCTGAGCCACAGCTGCCACATCCCTTTGTTTCTCTAGTCTATTTTTTTTCTGTAAATTAAATGTGTTTGAACCGTGGGTCAGACAGAGAAAAACAGTTTGATGTCACCAAATTCCAACTGAGCTTTTTTTAATTGAAAACACTAATCAAAAGATTATTATATATATTATGATATTATATATGTGTGTGTGTGTGTATATGTATGTATGTGTGTGTGTAATTTTGTGTAAATTAGATTCAGCCATACATATATATTATATATACATAAGTTAAAATTCAGTCATAAAATGCTAATACATGCTAGCACATGTATAATGATCAGCTTTCACATCATGTATCATATTACACGTAACACAATAAATCAAATTACATTTCACGTCACATGCTGTCATACATCCATAGCATTTGGTGAGGCCATATTATTAATCGCATCATCTCTGTGTGGTTCAGGTGGCATTGGAATGCTGAGCAGTCAGGAGGCGATAGAGGTCATGATTATGAGGCGACGTTGTTCTGTTTGGCTCATTTTTTATTAAAAGAGATGAGGGGAATCATTTCAGATCCCTCTCATGCGCTGCATTCTTCCTGAATTTGAACTTATCCCCTCAGGCAGACACAACAATCCTTAAGTGTTCACCGAACAGATATAAACACGCATTTATTTTCCTGTCCATCCAAGTCGTCCACAGGCAAAAGGCAGAAACAGGCCTCACTATAAATATTTAATTGATAAGCTATCCCTACTATGTCCATTTGCACGGCTGTTAGAGGTGTTATCTTTTTTTGCTGTAGTGCCATTTATTTTTGTGCATTATTATAATGTCGTTGTGTGAGTTTTAGCTTCAGGGTAAGACTGAAAAATAGATTTTACCTTTGCAAATATAAACATATTCCAATTCATTAAGGCTTAAAATAGCTTGATGTAGTCCTTGTAACTTATTTTCCATTTGGGGTAAAGTGCTCAGTTATTAGATTTGCTATATTTCTTTCATGGAATATATCTCTGGAGTAGCTCACCACCAATGAGTCAAGACTGATGATAAGCATCAAAGGATCCTTTTGAAGTGGGGTTGACATTAATACTCACTTTCCAGAGCTGATGGTGAAATACAGGACAAAAGCTGTCTAAGATCAGATCAGGTTCTTTTTTTTATTTTTCAAATGGATCCAATTCTCAGTCACCGTTGAGATGCTCCTCATTTTCTCATGTTATCTGAGCTACAGCGCAGCTTTATCGAGGCCTGCTGGTAAAGATAATAAAGTGATAATTAATGACGGTGGAAGTTGACCTTGGTTGAAGGAAATGCGCTTCCTTGCATGTGCTGCTCTCTGGCTTAATGTAAATACAGGCTACGCTTGTGATCCACAGCATTTTAGCTCCACCTGGTGACTAGGTGATCCGGCCAGGCTCCGGGTTCAAACAGTCGAAATTGTTCTACAATGCAAGTTCTGGATTCATTATCGTTCCTCAGTATCCACTGTTAGGACCAGTCGTAGTCAAGGAAAAAAAAAAAGAGTGAAACGCCTGGTGAATTTCTGCTAAGTGCCCTGATATGTGGGGTGGGGGGTGGGGGGGGAGCACAATCAAAGCAGCTGTCTCAATGGACAATCATAGCAGGGCAGCTCATAATGAACGAGATGTCAGAGAATTGACCCCATGTGGGTAGTTGAAGGACAGTTAATAATCATATCTGATTCTCTTGCTAAAGTGTAGCTAAAAGGCACACTCTGCTGTACTCTTGGTGCACTTAGTGCTGTGCCACATTTATTCTCAACCAATCAGTGCAGTGTCAGAATCATGAAATCATCAAGAGTTGATATAGTGAGTGAAAAACACAAGTCACAAGTCATAAGTTGACAAAGAAGTTAAAGAAAAGATATGCCAAAACGCCCAAAGGATTTTCTGACAGAAACATAGACAGTGTTATGAGTGCTGAGTTTCAGTTGATGACTAATTTAGGCAGCACACCATTAACAAGGGGCCTGAAATAGTCCATGAATTGTCTTCCTGCAGATAAAAATTCTTCGGTCTGGCTAAACAAGGCTGTAAAAAAAGAGCATGAAAGGGGCATGAAACTCATTATGAGAATTCACTGTGTCTATGATGCCAAGTAAAGTAGAGTCACTTTATGTTGTGTATTCTCTTACATATGAGGGACAAAAAATGGCATGCGTATAAATAAGTAAATAAATAAATGTAGAATAAAAATAAGCATAAATAAATACATTTATTCACGAGTGTGTAGATATGTTTATGTCCCCCATTGGCCTACACCTTGTACATTCTTTCATTTGCATCTTCTGGATCTGTCATTTCAGTGTATTCTCCAGTCGGATAAATCAAAATTAGAGCTGCTAAAATGCCAGGCATTGAGATTCAACTTTCAATTATAAATATGGATATTCTGAATTTATATTCACTTTGAATTTGAACCAGAGAATGTGTATGTAAATCACTTCCAAGTCTTTCACCTGTCTTGGAAACATGTCTCATTGCCTGATGAAATCTGGCCCTAATGGGGATCTTGTGTCTCGTCCTGCTGGCTGTGAGCACTTTTTAAAACCCAGATCAAAGATACTTCCTCTTGCTGATGCAGTTTGCCACTAGTCCAGACTGGAAGCCATTTATTTCCACTTTAACTGCAGGAGCTTCTGGATAGTTTATCATGTATGAATGTCCTCTACTCTTCTGTTTTTTTTTTCTCAGGGTTTAGGAGGACCTATAAGATTGATTTCAAATACTTACATGGTTCAATGCTGATCGTTATTGAAACAGACGGCAGTGACTTTTCCACTTTTTTACTTAAATGTATGTCTTTTCTATCATTTCATTTATCAGTTGTTGTAACTGTTGATGTTGTTTCGTAGATTTGGAGGAAGGACAAACGTTATAAGAACAGAAAAAATACCAATGTAAAGTTGAATAAAATCTCCTTTTTCAAAATGATTATTCACTAACAATTACAGCTGATTCTGTCCCATTTCCTTAAACTGCAGTGTACAAAATTACTCAGACAATTACAGCAAACTCACAATTCAAACTTTAATTTACCCCATTCTGTCAAAAAATCCTCAGTGGTTTGACAAGCAGAGATATGGAGAGGAGACCTGTATTACAGATGCAGGGAAAGGAATATTGTTCTTTTTTGAGAACTGCTGTCTAAAGAATGGTGCCATCATCTTTTGATAACAATAATAATGGATGAAAGTTAAAAGTTGTTTTTTTTTTTGTTTTATTATCTGAAGAACACAAAATCAGGGAACAGAAGTTTCTAAATCTACAAAGACGTGCTGCACTGAAGTTCATCCCGGGCCATCGGATGGGCAAGGATTAGGGAAATGATCAGGAAAAAAATAAATAAATCAAGTGAATCAGAGATGACATGCCGTGTCAATGGATCAATGATGGGAGAGTCATTTAGCCAGTGCTGAGCAAGAGCAAATTGTTTGAGCAAGCAAATCAATTTGAAGTGCCTAGCCCAGAAAAACCCATTTATTTACTCATGACCAATAGCAAACACCACACAGCAAGAGGACAGAGGGAGTATTCGTATTTGAGATGCTGAGAGACGGATACTGTAAAGGATGTTTGAGTGTCAATGACATTAAAGCACCAAGTGGTGTGGCAGTGATGAAACGCCTCAGTGGTTTTATCATTACATCGGCAGGGACAGAATGGAACCACTCACACTTCCTGGCTCTCAGAGCTCACAGAGACTTAAGATAACCTTGCAGATTTACAGTCTAAATTATTGAGCTAAAAACTTATCCAGTACTCTGTATTCATAGAGTGCTACAATGCAACAGGCAGCCATTATACTGTGGCCCTGGACGATGAATTGAAAACCAGTGCTTCCCCCTCATACATCTCAAATAGATAATGTCACTGAGAGCTAACTGTGCTTTCAGTCTTGTGCCTTTGGTTGCATGTGCCAGTCCCTGCTCTTGGACCAGTAATGCTTATTTAATGTGCAAACTGGGAATGTACATTAACATGGCAACAAGAGATCAATCTAGCAAGTGCAAATACACATTGTATCCCGTCTCTTTGCATTTTGGTCTTAATTTTTCTCTTTTGCACTGCATCTAAAACCTTATGCAACTCTCGCCTTCCTGTCCCCTCTGATTCCCTCATTGATCTTCCTTTGCCAGAATCCCTCCAATGGAAAACACATTGATCCTTGGCTTCTTCTTGTGCTGCTAATTACTGAGGGGACTGTGTCACTGTCAGACCCTTATCTGATGCAGGGTTGTGTAGAGGAGTAATGGGATGTGCCAGCTGAAAAGCTGTCTGACACAACCTTGTGTAAACATGGTTGCCCTCCATTAATCATATCATTATTGGAACCCGCATGAATTTAAGTTTCCACATCATCCAACAAACTCTAGTTATTTTTTCCAACCTTTAGCATGGGTAAAAAATTGTACCGCAACCACCTAAAGGAAAATATTGTGTCCTTTTGTATTGGTTATGATAACGTCCAACAAAGCAATATGCAATTTGATTATCATCTTTGTGTTATATACTGGATAGACTGAAAACTATATGTTTTTAACATTTTTATTTGTTACATTTCCCTGAATTTCATTTTTTTTTTTTTTTTTCAAAAACAACTTTACAGCTGTGCTTAGGCTAAATGTTAACTTTAGGTCTCAGGATATTTATAAGTTTTGCTAGTCTAGAACAAATATTGCAAGTTCAGTGTCAAACCTAATTTGTTCACCAAGAGCTGTCTCTAGTGGTGGAAAACAATGGCAATAACTGTTCTTGGATTTCATTTTTTTCTTCTGCTGAAATTAGCATGCTAACCAGCTAGCCCTGGCCCATCTTGTCACTTTCTAATAGCAACTCACTGTAGTGTTGTTCAGGGGGCAGGGGGGTGTATAATCTCTTTTCTTTAAAAGCCACGGTGGCTGAATCTCTTTTCAAGCCATAATCACCACTACAGCAATTAAGCATGTTAGGCCAAAGAAGAAAAAACGTACAAATAGCCCCTTTAAGCAGATATTACATTTACATGTCTTGTGTGTCAGCATACTAACATTTACTTATTAACACTTACCACACAGTAAAGCTTGTAATTGAAATGTCATTAGTTTTCCAGGTATTTAGTCACAATCCAAAGTGTTGAACATAGTGAAATTCTGACCTGACGATGGTGCTACATTTAAAGGGAAAGCCAGAGGATTACTCTTGTGATCCCCTGGCTTTCCCTTTGACAATTCATCCACAAATCACTTAGAAACACAAATGTCAACCTGGTGGTGGCGGTAGATGAACGGTAAGGGATTTACGAAAGGAAGAGAAATTTATGTCCCAGATTTCATGGCAGTTGGTCCAATATTTAATGAGACATTTGAGTCTGGTCCAAAGTGGTGGAGTGACCTATTATTTATAAAGGAAAAATATTCTGGGTATTTTTCTTCCCATCTGAATATATTCTTGTCTTTGGTGTTTATTTAGGTCTTGTTATTCTACAAGCGTGTCTAGCACGTAATTTTGTGATTTACCCCACTGGTTTCTATGGTTTCTATATTCAACTGTATTGAGAGAAAAAGCAGATGAATGTTTTGACATATTTTTACAAAGTAAAACTAGCCTCCTTAGAGAAAACCAAAGTGTGCACAACCACCACCACCCAGAAAAGTATGATACCCAGAAAAAATGTTACTCAAGTACAATTACTGTACGAATTCTGGTAAAGGTAACTCGTAACTACTCATATACCAATGTTTGCTCCTATATCACGGATACTTCTTACCTAGTATGTTAAGGTAGGGGAGGGGTCAAAGCTCAGGCCGAGGCCAGAAACCCTGGTAAAAATAAATTAGCTGTTATTATGTAATTTTTGACTTTTGTGATGAAATTCAATTAAATTCTATACAGTGATTCACAGCTATTCAGTTATTCAACAAAAACTGTAAAGTAAAATGCAAATTTGTTGAATTCAGTATATTGTGATTCCACTGCTGCACACAGTCCTTTTTTTATTATGTAAATCTATTATCTGTTAATTGAATATCAGTTAACCCCAATCCCAGGTTTTACAGTGCACTGACATGACCACCCTATGGGCCAGGCCACTAGCACGGTTTAAAAGCCTGAATTGTTTTTACCATTAAAGGATAACTGGGATTTGTTACAATTTGGGTTTTAGCTTTTATAGCTTTTGCCAACACTCCTATCAGTAATAATGACACTGACCTCACCAAATTCATTTCTGAGATCAAAGCGCCAACATCACTAAAACGGCAACATGAAATATGAGCAGTCAGATCACACAGACAAACCGCAAAAGTAAAACTAAAAGCCAAACTGTTTTGTGTAAACTTGCTGGGTCATGTGCAGACATTTAGTTGTGTGTCTGCATAGTTTTTCGGTGCAACTTTCCTCCAGATTAATTTAGATAATCTGGCTAAACAGATGGCTTGTTTACAACCTGTCTGATCTTCTGGCTGCTTTTGTTTTTTTTTGGTTTTTTTTTTGTTTGTTTTTTTTGCTCTGTTTGATGTCATTGTAGTCAGAGCTGTAATTATCCTTTAATGATGTTTAAAATACAATCCTTGAATAATATATTATTCAAAACCTCCCCTCAGTATTTTATTTCAGATAAGAGTACCCAAGATATATTATGAGACACAAATGATGATTTTTTTTTTATTAATTAATTTATTTTTATTTCTGTGTGTATTTGAGGTGATAATTCATCATATTTCCTTCTTGAACAGAATGTGCTATCTGGTTTATTTCAGCTGTGAGAAGGTAGAGGAAGGTGATTATCATGGTGATTAATGCAGGCATATGGGAGGAACATCGGCGTGTTATCGTCAAGGAGAGGGAAATGATTACCTAATGGAGGTGTGTCCACTGTGTTTCTTTAAAGCTGAAATGAAAAGAAGAGTCAAAGGCTTCCACAGGTTACTGAATCAACCTGTGCAGGAAATCAATCATCTCCACTAGACTTTATAAAATAATAACACTAGAAAACTGAAAGTAAATACAGGCAAAAGAGGCCGCTGCACTTACACCATTAATGAAGTGTAGCTCTTATAAAAGCTTTTATCGAAGCATCGGCCTGTATCTGGGCTCACTGTCTCGGAGAGAAATTAGTAGGCAGATCATGTTTTTTTTTTCTTTCTCCTGTGTTTTTTGTGCATGTGTGTGTATTTGTGTCTGTATTTGTGTGTGTATGTGAACATGCCCGCTCTTCCACCATACGCTACACACACTCTCATAGAGCAAGTGGATGAGACGGAATTGCTTGAATGCTGAGTGCTCATTAATGGAGAGGTCCACACTTAAGCATTTCTACACCGTAAAGTCATTATTTTGCAAAATACTTTGCATTTCTGGGGAGATTGTGTTGTGCGGCGGTGGTCCAACTTGTGCAGGTCAAATGTAGGCCAGCAGGTGAAGTTACCTCACATTGAAATATTTGTTGAGTACAACCTGGAGTAGCAGTTTCTTTTGCTTGTTATTTAGCCCTGTCTCCCTTCACGGCTGTAGTTCAATTCCCTTGCTCTGAACCAAAGAGGGAAAGAAAAGATCCATAGTTTCTTTTTGGTTCTAGTCCATGTGGGGTTCATACTGACTTATTACAAACAGAGAGAGTTGTAAGCATAAAATCACATGGACTGACAGGTAGCTCTTTCATTGGACTGTTTCCGTGACCTATTCTGCATCATCAGTGCTCCGTGGGCCTGCCAGGGTGAATCTAAACAAAATTTATTTCAGTCACTGACAGCATGTGGCTTTGTGCTTACCAGCGCTTGAAGTCTTCACTTATTTTCCCTGGTGGTCACAAAAACCTTACACAAGGAGAAACAGTTGGTCACGAGCAGCACTTCGGAGTGGCAGCATGACTTTATTTGGCATAAATAGTGACAGAAGGCTAGAGACAGAAAACAGAAAGCAGCCATCTTCAGTATGATTGGGGAAATTGTTGCCATCCTCAGCAGGGGAGTGCTGTAAAATAGTTTAGTTTAAATTATGCAACTGTCACATACCCACGATCACTTTGGCTGGTCCATGCGAGACCAACAAAAGCATGTCTTTGTAGGTGGTTGTGGACCAACGGTTTTTTCCACACTACACTGTACTTCAAATGGCAGCGATAACGAAATATCAAAAATATCAGTTTATTAAATGCACATATGAATATAAAGGTGCAGGAATAGCAGTGTATCCACATAGGCCCGTGGGGGTGTCGTGTGCTCCACAGGCTGAATCTGTGCTGCATCAGGTGATTTAACCGACAAGCACATCTTTAATCACAGTGCAGGAACTAAACTGATCAGCTGGTGCACTCTTTGTCTGGAAAAACCTGAGCCCCGCTCAAATCCAGATTGCAGATTATTTGTGTAGCATGCATTATGTACCGCTTTTCATTGTAAACTAGATTTGCATTTTAAATAGTATAGAACCAATACATTCACTTTTATATATCTTCTGCTTTTATATTTTTCTGTCTGTGGCCTTTCAAGAGAAAGCAAACTGGTTTTCCACAGCTTTAATACTTTTTATTTGTTTGTTGTTGTTTGTTTGTTAAGATCTTACTTTACTGCCATCTGCAATTAGTTTTATTTCTTTGCAGGTGTAAGTAGCTTCCCTCCCTTAGAGAGTTGCATTTAGGGACTACAGAGTTCATGAACAGCATGCTCACAAATCAAGCAGATTCCGTATGCATACTTACATCTCTGATAATGCTTTATTTTGTCAACATGAATATACAACGCGCTCAAAACCTGGTCACATTTGGGACCCAACTGGATAGACTCAGCTGTCATACACGCAGAATATATCTGAATATATATCTTCATTTGCAGCTTGAAACCTCATGGATCCGTTGACAGTGGTATGTGAAGTTCAGCAGCTTCTCGTGATGGATATTTCTCAGTCTGAACTGTGCATTACATGCCGCTGCATTCATCCTTTTCTCACTTTTTGACTCACCAGAAGAATGTACAATGCTTTTGCGGCTGCTCTCATTCGCACCACCTACACGTACTGTATGCAATACAGTGCAACACAGACAGCTCATTTCCCTAGGGCGTGTCGAAAGTCATTCTGGGAAATGTAGGAACTCAAAAGTACTGCAGATGTTGACGAGGCAGGCTGAGAGTTGATGCACCAAAACAGTAAATTATGCATTGAACATCACATATTGATGTCTGACAGTGAAAGAGTGTCTGAATGTGGATTTTCTGGAGAATAAGTTCCTGAGGTAATCATTCTTAGGTGCTTCTTAAAGAGAGGAGCCACCAGTGCAGCATTTGAGAGTATCCTTTTATACCATTGCTCCCTCTTGACATGTCTTGATATCATGTGAAGGCTACCTGAGTCCAGAGACTACTGTGACTGCTTTTGTAAAATTAAAAAAATAGAAGGTTGTCAAGTTGTAGCGTGTCTTTCATTTCATTCATCTTTCATTTGGCACAATCCTTTGTTCCGTTGCCTTTTCAAGTGAGTTGAGACTATAGATAGTATGTAGTTTCTGTCACTCTAGTTCTATCATTACAAGTGGAGCCCTTAGATAAGGCTAAGTACATTAGTTTATGATACTTAAACCTTTTGCTCACTAAGGCAGTCTTCACAGATGAACAAGAAATGAGGTCATAAACCTTTTCCAAATAGTTTGCAAGAGCACAATAACAAAAATAACAAGGTCGTTAACATGGACTGATGAACAGATTAGTTTTCATGTTCGGCATGATGGCGTTTAACGTCCCAACAACCTCCGTAGTCTCAATTAGCCACTTATTAGCAACCAGACTTTTTTTAAAAGGCATAAAAGCTTAAATAAATCACAACTGGGGTATATATTTACTGATATATTTTATGTTGTGGAATAAAACATGAACATGTCTTGAGCTTGTGTTAACTGCAGACTTTGGGATGAGGTAGAGAGAAGTGCTAAAATGTAAACTAATTTCTCAATCCCTGCAGCACACTATTGTAGCATTGATTGAACTCATTAAAAAACATGCAGGTGGAGCATAAATTGTTACTTGGCTGTCATCTTCTTGACTTTTGTCATCTAGGAACTTCTTACAGTTTAAATGTTTACCACCAGACCCCGACAGTCTGCATTAAATTATACAATGAATCTACAATAAATCAGTTAGGAAGGGGCATTCCTGCCCTGGCCGAACTGTAGAGCTCATATGCATGTGGCAGGAATAATCTATCAATATTTCAGAACTGTCACATAATAACTTTCCAAACTCCTGATATGCAGTATTAACCACCCACTGCCTGTCCCAACACTGGCCTTCAGGTTGTCCATCTCATTGCTGCTGAAGTCATTTCCACATTTCCCAGTTTGGATCCAAAAAGGTGATTGTCCAGAGATATCTTAGATATAACATAATATTGTATCATCCAATACAAGGATTTTAGTTCAATACACATTAATAATAAAGCAATTCACCACAGGTTTTGTTCAAATTGTGTTGAACAGTACAGTGGTGTGAATGTGGAGCAGAGGGTGGGGGTGGGGTGATTTGGACAGCTCAGGAAGGAGCTTGAATTGTTTTTGGTTTTTTTTGTTGTTTTTCTTCCTTGAGGCTCTGAAGACACTGGGTACTTGGGGAGATTGACACTTTAGACAGTGGCAGCAGGACACACAAGAGAACCTCATTGTCTTTTTTGCTTGAGGGCAGTCGTACCTACCAGACATATCTGCCACCTGTGCCCAGGGCCATGGCTCACATGTTACGGCCAACTGTGGCTGCAACATAAATGCTGAAATTGCTCATTTGCCCTGCTGGGGCAGATGCAAAAAAAAAAAACCCAGCTCTATCAAAAATCAAAGCCTTAAAAGTTGTAAGAGACACCTGCCACAACACCTCCACTCACTCATAGATTTAGTCTAGATTTTTTTTAAGCACTGGGGTGATGAAAACTGGCCTGAAGGTGCCCTCTCGAAAAATTGAGGAGGCGTGAAGGGTGAAGCTAACTGCTCATGGTCTTTGGCACAGGCTTCAAAACAATGGGAAAGTCTCACTGAGACTCGCTCACCTGACTAGGACAGGAAGGTACCAACTTAAGTCCTGCCAAGAGGTGTGGAGTTGTCTTCCTCCTAAAGAGGACACGTCAGCAAGGATCTATAGAGATCCACATTATAGTACAGTACATCTCACTGACATTATACTGGAGCTTCATCCGTGCTGAATATGTTATATAGCACTTATAGAACTGCTGCCGTCTTGTCATCTGATGACAAAGCCATGTGATCCATACACTCTGGATGGTGGCTGATCCCTTATGGCAGCATTTTCAGCACTGAGGTGATGCTGGTAAGAAAAATCAGAGAGGAGGGAAGAGGAGTAGATGAAAAGCAGGCTCGTTGCTGCCCTTACACAAGCTCTAGTAGGGTTGGATAAACTCATTCTGACTTGCTGAGCACACGCAGTGCAGGCAATTTTGAGTCTGTAAAAACGCAGAGTGGCTATTTCCAGGAATGGAAGATGAAGTAGAACCTCAGTACAACAACCGATCTTATGCAACCAAAGTGGATCAAGACGATCACACCATATTGATCCAAAGTGATCCAAAGCATCATTTATATATATACTGTACACTATTCTATATTTACTTGATCTTACTTCAATTTAAGAGGTGCCTATATGATATTTTAGCAGTGTGGCTCCGTCAAAGAATTTATTATGTATTATAACTTTCATTCACTGTTTGATTTGTGACCATTATATGGCGACAATTAATTGGCCAAATAGGACTGAAATATGATTTCGACTCACCCTCCCACGAGCAGGAAACCTAATGATTTTGGTGATCCTTTGTCCTTCCCTCTAGCGCAACAGTGAGAGCAAAAACATTTAATAGTTAACATCTCAAAAATGAAACAAATGTTACTAATATGAAGAATTGTATTGATTCCGCTGACCTCTGACCTCCACTGAGGCACTATTGCTGTAGAACACTTGGAAATGTGTGTATATATCATCGCCTATATCAACACAGACACAAGTTTGTGGTTCTCATGAATTCTCCAAGGCTCCAAGGTCAGACAGTAAAATTACCTATTTGCCTACCTATCTCATATCTCCTTAAGCTTAGATATTTAATTACATTATTAAGATATGTTCCAATTTAGTTGAAGGATACTGTGTCAATGTGAGGCCCCTGTGATTAAAGAAATCAAATTTGTGAGTGGAAAAAATAGAATGGCATCAGCAGCTAAACTGTTTGTTTTGATGCTTTTTTTTTTTTTTTTTTGCAAAAATGATTCACTGCTTGAAACACTTTTTGGTCATAGTCTTAATTTTTTGTTTCCTATAGTTTTCCATTAGCTAAAATCATATTAGAATTTGAAATGTTAAAGATTTTTGAGCATTAAAAAGTAGCAGATTGAAGTTTGACTTATTTACTTTTGCATAAGGTGTAATTAAAGCCAAAGTAATGCATTATACAATGTTTGCCTTTTTCCCGTCTGCAACTGAAATATTAATATGGGAATTACAGATGCACAGTGAATGTGTGGTGTGTAGTGCACTGACTCCTCTTGGTGGAGTGCAGGGAAGAAAGTCCGCCTGTAACTGCCTGTGTTGCAAGTTTGAGGTGTAATTCTCTCCTTTACATTTCAAGTTCAGCTGTGTGGGAGGCTTGTTATTCATGCAGATGTCACGAGAAAAGGCTCTCTCTCTCTCTCTGTCTCTCTCTCTCTCTCCCTCCCTCTCTCTCTGCATGTCTTTGCTGCCCTAATTCCTAGGCAAGTGCTGCAGTGGGCTTGTTCTGCTGGCAGTCCATGCCTTATTGTTCGGTACTTCTTTAACACCTACATAATGTATTTCATTAGAATCTGCTGTCACTCTCTGTCCGTTCCACTTCATCCCGTCACTCTGAGCTTTTCTTTCTTTCTCTTTTTTTTAAGGAGATGGGGTCTATGTGCAGCAAATAAACAACTGGCCTCTATTCTGTTGCCATGCATCTTCCTCTGTCTCTTGTGTGTGTATTTCTTCTTCTGCTGGGAATTCAATTATCCTGGCTGTTGTTTTATGATGTTGTCATGACATCCGATGACGGATTCATTATCTCATCTCCTGGCATGACAGCATCGTAGAAATGGTACTGTTGTTTTCTGCACTTTGCTGCATTCAGTTTTACTGGACTGTGCTTCACTGTTTGCATCAGTGGTACCAGTCTGAAGTTTTTGTTCAGGAAAATGAACAATCTTTAAAAGCACAGTGGTTGTGGTGGTTGTTGGGTGACAAAATGATTCAGACAATGTTTTAAATAAAAGTGATTTAATCAACAAGGTGATGAAGATGTATGTCTTGCAGAATTCTCTCTTTTTGTGTCACACTTACATTTTTCTTGCAGTTTCTCCTCGTTTCCAGCATTGACTTGAAGTTTGTTCTCTTTCATGTGGAAATAATATATAAATATATCCCGGTGAATAATGTTTCTTGCATATATTTGTTGAAAAAGTGGAACTCAAATAAAAGTTATGGGATTTATTTGCAGTGTTTTTACTTGTGTTGGCTTCTCTTTTTAAACTTCTATTCATGAAAGGGCAGGCTCCTCTGTGACAGGAAGGTTGGCACACTGTAGTAGGTGAAAATGTTGCAAGAGCTTTGTGCCTCTCTTTTAAAATGGAAAGTACTAACCTCTGCTGGGGTTATAAAGAGGCTGCAGACTGTCGCTGACTCTGGTCTCTTTGATCTCCGCCTTTTTTTGTCTCCTTAAAAATTGCACAAAACCTGAAAATAACCTGATATAGCACGCCACGATAGAGTATGCTAATTCACAGACACTGTCTGCCTCTCCTTTCATAATGTACATTCCTTAATAACGCTGTCTGTGTTGCAGGGAATGAGTTTGGCCATCCTGAGTGGCTGGATTTCCCCAGAGAGGGGAACAATCAGAGTTACCACTTTGCCCGGCGGCAGTTTAACCTAGTGGATATGGATCACCTCCGCTACTGTCAGCTCTACGCCTTTGACCGGGACATGAACCGTACCGAAGACAAGTACGGCTGGCTGGCTGCCCAACCTGTAAGGACATCACATGCTCACTTTACAGTAGACTCAATAACAAAATCACATGAAAATGTAATGTCACAGCACCATTTTGGTCACATACAGAATATTTACTCATTTCTATTGTCCCAGACCACTGTTCAGAAAGGATTAATCCATAAAAGATTATTTTTATTTAAGAGTAAATGTATTCTGAAGCCACCATCACTACATGTACACTTCCAAAAATTATGGAGTAGTGTAGGGACTTTAGTGCTAAACTCGGGCAGCAGACAAATGCACCATAAATAGAGTTCATTTTGGAAATGTCTTGTTTCTTTGGCTGCTGTCAAGGTGAACAGTAATAGATTTCACTCTCCTCCCGTAGCTTCTCTCTTCGCCTGAAATTGAAGCCTATGGGAGAAAAGAAAGGATGTTTTTCTCTTGAGGAGCTGGTAGCAAAGTAATAGGATAATGCAAATGGAGAGTGTAGCTAAATTGACAGGGATTAGGAATAAGTCTGTGTAATTGATTCAAAAATATCCCCCCTCACATCCCCAGGAATCAGTCTTCTGATTAGGACGACTTCACCTTGGTGCCTCACACTCTCACCTCCGTATTGCTGCTCAACAAACGGCAGACAAAGGCGGCAGAGTAGGAAATATATCAGAGAGCATAATTAGAGACATGTCTGGTTCACAAGGATCATTTCTGCATATTGGCCTATCAATCAGACGTATGTTCTGACTTACTGGAGCCTCTTGCACCTTTTGCAGCTGGATGAAACAGAGCTTTGAAGGTAAAGCAAAGGAGAGGCAGAGCCTGGCTGGTTTCTCCTCTTGCTTTTGGGGGGAATTGGAAGAAATGCTGATCCCAAAGGATGCTATTGGCAGGGAAGATGCATACATTTGGCAACAGCACTGACCTGCTACACATTGGGTGCTGTTTTTCTTGGCTGTTTCAATGGCTTTTTATGTCAAACTGTATAGTAGATGACAGCTCTGCAATGTATACTTAAGACATCAAGACATGTAATTGTATTCCTTATTTGATGTATAACCTCAAATCAGGAGTAAAATTATACTGTTAAATGATATAATGGCAGTCAAATGGCTGACATCTCTGCTAAGTTGAATTAAATGTAAAGCTCTGGGCAGCTGTAAAGTGCAGGGAGCAGGAAGGACCATCCATCACAAGGATAATATCTGAATATTGATGGCAGGAGTTTACCCTGCTGGAGTGCTCTTGAACACAACATCAGATTAGGGCAGTAGCTACCTCTTATTTAAGGCTGGAGAGGAAGTGCACACAATTAGTTCTCATGTTTTCTTTTGCTGTGATCATGGAAAAGCAGATTTTGTTTTTGATCACTCACCATAAAAGTCTGTTGTAACATTAAGCTGCCAAGTATTTATTCTCTGATCATCAGAAAGGTTTGGACTGATTGTTGTCAATATTTAAAAAAAAATGTGTTTATGTCAAGATCACTAAAAACAGTTTTCAAATAATCCTGCAAAAAAAAAAAAAGATTTCTCTGTCTTTGATTCTTGAAATGTAAAACTTGCAAACATGAAATCACTTCCAGGGGTTTCTCTAGCTTTCCCCTGTGCTTCTGGTCTCCGTCCTCAGAAACAGCTGTGACCAAAAAAAAAAAAAAGAGAAGTCTTATTCAGAGATTGATACATCACAAAAAGACTTTGTAGAACATTACATCCCAGATAACGCCAATAACTGCTCAGAGATTCAGCTGTAATAACCAGATGAGTCTGAATCCTGTACAGCTTATCAATGACATTGCCAAGGTAATCGCACTGAGTGGGAATATTCTATAGCTCGGTTCAATATTTCACTGTGGTGGGAAGATCCAAGGGCATTCTGTAGTTAAAATGAGAAGCAGGAGAGTGGATTTGGTCGGCAGCTCTCCCCCGTTGTCCCAGGTATAAGTGAACGAAGCAGACTTTGCTTAAAAGTGTGATTTGTTCCCACCTCTTTTGAAGATGTGCAGCTGTGAGCTTCAAAAGGCCAAACTCTGGACATGAACTGAGGCTCCTCTTAGTGCTGAGATAGCATCACTTGAGGTCTTGCACTGTGATGAAATGGAAATAAATCAGTACACACTAGCAAGGAGAGTACGACATTCAGTGTAGTATGTATTCTACTCAGAATTACTTAACTAGTGGGATGCCAACAATTGCAGTTGCCCATAAGATGCTTTTATTTTCCAGCCATGTCACTTAAATCTCTACCTTTTATTTATAGTCATAAAGCTGTTTACGGACCATAACATTAAGATTTTATATTACATTACATAAAGATACACTTATAGTATTGAGGTCAGTGGAGGTCTTGGGATTTGCCTCGCACCATCTGTGACTTGAGCCCTTTGTACATTAGGATATGATTCAGTCACATAGTGTTCCCTTAGAAAACCTTAGGGGAAAAGTCAAGAAATTATTTGTGACCTCTAATCCAGCAGTGTGTTACATCTTCAAATGTATTTTCAATGTCTCCTATCTCCCTGGAAACATAAAGTGTTTACCCGGGGCAAAACCAAATGTTTAAATCTATTTTTTTTTCCCACAAACTGTGCCGGCTGCATCCACAGCTGACTTAACATACATTTCCAGTGAAGAAAAGAGAGAGCAGAGAGGACGGTCGCAGTTCGTGGAAAAATATTGGATTTCGACAGTGGTTTCACAAAACTATTTTCATTCAGAGTGTTTAGGTCACAAATAGGGCTACTGTGGGGATTTACCCTGCTCACATCGCCTGGCTAAGTCTCACCCAGAGCTGTTGTTTCAGTTCAGCATGATGCTGCAGGCACTGACAGAAACAGAAACTAGAGTCAGACCAGAAGACAGTGCATATCAGGTGAGCGTATTTTTCTTGGTGCAGGCTTGAGAGTTATTACATAATTATTTGGATTTTTCCGACAAACATCAACAGATTCTGAACATAATCAGATTTTATGATTGCCGCCTAGTTTGTTGATTGCATTTACATTTATTTATTTATAAATGAGAAAGCACATTTACTGTAAATGCTTATTGGGTCCCAGGCTTAATGGATGCCGGTTGTGTTTGTTTTCCAATACTAAAACAGTCAGAGGCAGCCGTAGGAGTTTGGCATTGGACCAAATTTGTGGCCTTCTCACGTAGAAATGGACTTGGTAAGAGACTCCAGACTGTCAGCTCATTCCTTAACCTCCGTCCTCTCTGCCGGTCCGGTTGCAGGGGTGCTTATCTTCTCGTTCAGCCGTGAATACGCTGCCTTGAAATTGGCTTGGGGAACAAGGCACTAAAAATAGGGGTTTGGGTGACATTGATAATCTCTGCTAATGACACGTTAACAGTAGCTCGCTCCACAGGAGAGTGGCGGCTTTATCACGTGCAGCTGTCTAAAGCTGACAGTGTGCGCCTTGCACTACCCCGGGCCGCCGCTTTCTGCTGATGAGTGCCACCTGAAAGTTGATGTGGGGAATGTTACTCGGTCTATTTGGAAATGTGTAGTCCACTGATATAATGTGCCCCATTATAACTCTCTAAATCCAAGATGAGAAAGGTAATGACTATTCATGAAGAACTATTTTATTAGCTTTTCTTTTCTCTCCCTTTTCCCCCTCCAGGCCTTTGTCAGCGCCAAGCATGAAGAGGACAAGGTCATTGTGTTTGACAGGGCAAATGTGCTCTTTATCTTCAACTTCCACCCCAGTAAGAGCTTCCAGAACTACAGGGTTGCTGTAGAAGTTTCAGGAAAGTATCCTTTTAGCCTTCATCTGTCATATCGCTGCTTGTTTCCTCTAAATCTTCAGACATTAGCTTTCCTCTTTCACGCCACAGTGCACACTCGCAGTGCCTCTCAGAGTAATGATGTCTTTGTTTGTTACTTAATCTTTATGAGCTTGATAAAATCACTAACTGAGGATATTATAACCAAGACAGTAAATGGAAAGATGGGGATTGCATCATCCATGACATCCACTGACACTTTTAAAGCTCACAGAAAATATGTGAACTTTTTTGAGAGGGCCTGATTGATATTCAGTAGGTCGACAACTGTTTAGTGCAGGGATGAGAATATATATTGTCCGTTCTGGTTCATCTATAATTTTTCATCTCGCACCAACTAGACCAAATGTCTACTTTTCCAACACTGCATTATAGAATTCTCTAAAACAAGTGAGCACATTTCCAACAGATCAGTTGAACTGGTACCTTTAGATGCTAATACCACAGGGCTGCTTGTGTGGGTTTATAGATTTTAAAGGGTAAGGTAAGGGTGGCCTCACTGCAAGAGGTTTCTTTGTTTGAACTCCCACGTGGAGTTTGCATCTTCCCTCCGTGCCTACGTGGATTCCCTCTGGGCTCTCCTGCTTCCTTTCACAGTCCTAAAACATGCACGTTAGCGTAATTGGTGAGTCTAAATTGGCCGTAGGTGTGAATGTGAGTGTGAATGGTTGTTTATCTCTATATGTTGGCCATGTGATAGACTGGTGATACCAGGCTCTCACCCTCTGTTTGCTGGGATTGGCTCTATTGGCTTTCATTGTACAGGGCTTTCAGTGGTTGATAAGACTAGAAAATGATATCAAAGTGCAGTCCATTTAAAGTCGTACATTTTTAAACTTAAAATAAAGGGGCAAAATAATTACTTAAATCACCTGGGCTCTGTAGTTATTATCAAAGCTCAATCCAACAGGAGAACATATTGCTTGGGGATATTTGATGGGCACTATTTTCAGCAGCGGATCTGGAGTGCTAATGAGTAACAGAAACGGTAACAGCATGGTGTATGTGGCACTGACTCAAAATAAACTACAGTGTGTGTTCATGATAATGAAGGAGTGTGTCATGCAGTGCAACAGTGCGGCTCATTGACGTGGTTTTAATAGCTTTTGGGCAAGGACATTTTATAGCACAGAGGAAGCTATGTCTGGCTCTGACTAAAGAGACAGTCCTTGATATGAGCATCAATATATTGATGGTTTTGATTTTTTTTTTCACAGAATTCATAGACAACAAATAAAATATGGAATATCCTATATAGTCCAGTACACACCAATTGCTTCAGGATGTGTCTTTTCCAGCGTTGAGGTGCACCAGCTTTCCAGTAGAGCATCAATTTTATGATACGGCCAGTGTGTGTATGTGTTTGTCCTTAGTTCTGTTATAGTACATTTAAATGTTGAAGTAGAAAAGTGTATTTTCAGATTGTCTTATGGTATATGACAGGTCGTACTTGCCTGCCATCAAAATGAGCGAGTAGCTGATCCCCAGTGTGTGACCATCAGCTGCATTTTAAATGGGCTCTGTGACTCTCAGCAGCAACTGTATTCAGTTACACGGCTGCGTTTATAATGTGTGATGTCATCAAGCAAGCCCAGCTCGTCATGTTCACTACTAATTGCGGATGTGAGATTGAAGGCTAGACCCGGGTCAAAATGAAGCTATCAATACGTTTGTCAGGGCTTTGAAGAAAATAAAAATCACCTGAGAAGAGGCCCTGTTCATCTGAGCTGAGAAGTGGATCAGGGATCTAAACACTGTGTCAGACTTATTTAAAGTAATTGTGACTTGTAAAGACCCACAATTTTACTGGTCGTATTTTCTCCGAGGCTAATACTTTTGTGATATAATTTTGGCAGTCGCTGTTGAGAGGAATATGAGTCAGTTGTTTATAGTGGTGTTGTTATGCTATTAGAGAGAAATAATAGCAGAGCCCAGTGATTCAGAAAGCGCTCTCTTTAGCAGCACTGGCTGTCTGTCTTCCCAGCGAGAAGCGCAGAGGAATTTAATGAGTCCCACAGTTGTGATTACAGCAGGCTTAATGATCAGGGATGTGAAGGGGGACAGAAATCTGACAGATTTGTATTTATTATAACGGACATCACTCTCTTCTGGGGCCCACTGTAGCCCACGCCAGCAGTTCTTCAGCTATGACTTAAATATTGTGATGGAGAGTCAAAACACTGACAGAGTTTGTTAGTTTTCACTGGACACCAGCGGTTCAAACCACTACACATGAGCAACTCACTCAAATTATGATGATTGGATTGGCTGACAATGAGGCTGTAAAACAGCAGTCGTTCCTTTGATTTCTACATTACATTTTTTTGTTTCATTTAGACGCATAAGTTGATGCTTCTTACTAATTATAATTGAAAAATAAAACTCTTTCAAAATGTAATGAAATATCCTCAATAAAATAAGGCTTTTCACGTGGTATTAGCCTAATGTTGTCAGTATATTAACCAGCAATATGGTTTGTTACAATTCAAATCATTTCATGGGTCGATTCATTGCATTTCGTCAGGTTACAACATTATCTGGTAATTATTATAACATTACATAGATGTGCAGGTTATAATGTTACTGATGCCTGGGTAGCATAATTATTAAAGTGGATAAAAAAAAATCAATTAACTCAATCTAAAAATGTTAGGACAAAAAGCCCAAAATATGTTATTAAATGTCGATAGAATAATATTCAAGTTTAGTTGATGATTAAAAAATAATAGAAGTAACTCCTAATCTCTTAAAATCATGTGTTAATTGTGAACTTGTTTGATGTGCAATTATTGTGCGTTCTGCCTCGTGTTTTCAGCTCTGCCTTGATGGGGTAAATCTTGGGCACAGCACTAATAGCCTTGCTGCACAGTGTCTGTAACACCATTTTTGAGGGTTTATTTTCATTTAGATGGAACCGCATCTTTTCCTCCTGGTGCTCCTTTTGATGTTTAAGGAGAGGCCTCAGACACTGGGTGGGTTGAGAGGAAATGCAAATATATGTGAGGGCAAAGCTCTGGCTGTCATTATACAGAGAGGCAGTAAACACATAAAGGCAAATGTGCCGTGTGTGTGAGGAAGGTAAATGCGCCGTGTGTATGAGGAGATGCAGATCCTCCGATGGGAATGTGTGCAGAGGATCCAATTAGGGGGGAAGACAGATGAAAGTGCCACTCAGAGGCAGAGGAGGTAAACAAGACAAGCTCAAAGAGTCCAAAAGTGCTTTTTCATTACACTCAGCTGTCATATACTTAAACTTTTTTCTTCCTGTGTGAGGGTCATGGATGTCACAGAGGAGCCCCACACCACTGCGGTATCAGGAAATAATAGCTGAATGCTGCTGACCATGCTGTGTACCACTGAAAATGGATCCAATACGGGTGTCCTTTCCTTTGGCAATATGGCAAGTAGTGCATTATATCAAGGTGTCTCTCTCTAGCAAAAAACACCATTAAGTTACCTTTAGTTGCCCTATGTCACATGTTGGATGGCTGCATGTTCATCTGGATGGACTTTCTCTTATTACCAAACTTCTAAAAAGTAAGCTGAATACTGTTCACATATCACTAGCTACGCATAGCGTTCCAATATACAAGTTGTTTAATTATATATATAGGAACACTAAGAAAAAATCTTGTCAGTGTAAGACTAAAAAAAAAACAATCCACAGTTGATGCTGTACAGATGTGTTACAGCTAAATAATAATATAATAATGTTGTGGTTGTAATGTAAAACTGAAACTCTGCTGTCTTAACTCCACAATAAATAAATAACTATATAGTCATCATCCCTCAGCAGCAGTCCAGAGCTGTTCAGTGACTGTTTGGCCTCTTCATATTTTTAGACAAGATTTTTATTGCTTCTCATTGTCCTCTTTTGAATGTCTTTTTTTTTTTTTTTTTTTTGGGGGGGGGGGGGTTCCCCTCTCTCGCTCTCTCCACGAGGAACAGGAGAGAAAGTAAAGTGAAGCACCTCGCCAAAAACGTTGGCCATTAAAATGCAGTCAGCGTCAGCTTTTCGACAGGCACTCAAACCATCACTGTTTTTTATTATTTTCTCTCTGACTCGTGGTGGACACATTCTTCAGGCAGTGGGCTTTATCTGGCTGGTTGGAGTATTTGAAATCCCAGTTGGATCCTGTCATGAAAGCTGTACCTGTCAGAGCAGATTGGTCTTTGATTTACCTGGTGCCAATAGGCAGTTGAGATTGTGTCAGGTTATCATTCTCCGTTTCTTGAATGGCGTCTGGAATAATTCAACTGCAGGTGCAGTGACACTAACTAACTGGAAGTTAGAATAAAATACATGGTTCTGTGCATAGGTAGCAGTAATTTACGCTGATATTATCTGGAATGAATCATGTGAGCAAAATATGTATCTGATTCCTGTAAGATACATCAAGATGGATTGCATAAACAGAGTTGCACTACGTTTCTTTGCATGAGATCCCATCAGGTTGTAACTCCACCAGATATCGTCCACAGACATCCTCATCAATCCAGAGGCTTAATCTGTGATTCCAAATTTTGTCGTGTTCAAATGCAACAAATAGAAAACAAATAGATGAGATACTTTATTTCAGGAATTAAAGGCAAGTCCCATCTTATTATGACTTTGCTCTTATCTTTGTAGTTTTTAACCATCATTTCTCTCACTATGATGACATTGTACTCGATAAAGTAATTCCTCAGATCTAGATTACTAAAGGAGCCTGAGGAGGCAAGAAAAACAAGCAGCTAATCAGACAGGCTGCATGCAAGCCAATATATCTGCTGCTGTATTATAGATAAAAAAATACTAACAGCTCTTTAACATCTGTAAGCATTCCACAACAATTTTTTCTCCCATCTCCACCAATTGCAATAAAACACACAATCGTGAACAGGTGAATCAAGCAGTTACCTGGTGCACAAACAATAATCTGCAGCTCAATACACCCAAAACTCCTAAACTCATTATAGACTTTCAAACCACATCCCAAAACTGCCATATTTATTTACAGCAATCAACATTTCTTGGCACCCACCTCTGCAATATACTCAGGTAGAACATCGACACACTGTTTATGTCCAAAAGGCCCAGCAAAGACTTTTTTTTGTCCAATAGCCCAATACATTTAAATTAAGACAACAAATCTTCATACTTCGGCTCAGTTTGCTCTCACATCATCTGTAAATTCTGGTTCAACAGTTAAGACAGTCAAACAATAAACACAATAAACATAATAAACTCTTCATTTGCGTCTCAATCAGCAATTCAAAACCAGGGACGCCACTTTCCTTCCATAAATTAAAGCCTACTCCTAAAACTGACTGTGGAAAAAAAAAAATAAATAATAAAGCTAATTTAACCACTTTGTTGATGATAGCTGTTCAATGCACAGGAAAACTGCTGCAAAGCTACGGGAAGCACAGTGGTCAAAAATGATCTAAGAAGAAGAAGAATTGTGATGGATTTTTAGGTAAAAATGTGGCCTCATTCATTTGGTTCCACTTCTAAAATTTTTCTGACTATTTATTTGGTTTTCAATTCAAATTCAACAACCCAACAAGTTTGTTCAAATGTATAGCTGTGGAGTTTTTTTTTCACGTTCAATGACATTTTCAAAATAAAATGGATGTTCATTGCTTTGTATGAAAAGTTTGACAAAAGCCTGTCTGGATCAGCCCAGACTTGTTACAACCAAACAAAGCACCAGGGAACCAAACAGTTGTGCTCAAGGCTGTTAAATAGTACAGTAGGTGTCATGCTCTTTATACAAAGAGATAGGCATGCCTTTATTTTTAAATGAATAGTCTTTAAGGGTCCCACTTTACACCAATTTATGTGTCTCAGCTGCTGCCATCTCTTATTCCTCTTTGGCAGGAATATTATTCCTCTACCGTTTCTTGCACTCTGATGTAACTTGCACCAACTGAGCAGAAAGCAGGGAAAAGTCGGCTCTGAAAAGGCAAGATGTGGTATTTAGAATGTTTTACAAGGCCATGCCACATTCTTCAGACGTGCACACACATCTTAACTCTTGTTCACCCACGCCAGGGTGCTATTACTTTCATAAAGCCAGAAAACGGAAAAAAAAAACGGACAAGCTGATGGAGAAACTGCATAGTGGCTTGGTCTGCAATCACAGTCATGGCCAGATTCTTTTCAGGTCATCAATGGCTCTAATCATCAAGCTGCCGTCTTTTCCGTCTGCCCATTGGGTGAAATTGATTGTGTTCTTAAAGCTTCCCCTATTCGCAAAGGCAGTATTGATAACAATACTTTACAGCTGAACAGCAAGCTGTAGTTGCAGCCGTCTGTGGCCACAAACAAAGACTTAATCATTCAAAGTTTCCAACTACCAATTTGTGCTGGTTCCAGAAATGACTGTAACTATGCATCATCCCCAGTGCACACAGACGTGCACACATACAGTCAGGGCCGTGCACAAACATTTTGCCGGGTGGTTGCTCAAGCAAAAAAAAAAAAAAAAAAAACAGCATCCCTCTCATAGTTATTACGTAAAGTTACTGCTACATTTATTCATATCAATACCCATACACTTGCAGACGTACAAATAGATTTCAACAAAATTAATTTGTTGTTGTTAATTTACATAGAGACAATAGTCTCGACATGGACCACTTCTAGATTTATCATAGGAAATAACAGGCAACAACAAAGAGAAACATGCCACACACAGAGCTGCTTTAGAGCAAAATAGGTGAAAATAGAACTCTAATTCAGTTTCGTTGGTTGAGGACTGATGCAGTGGGCCAAATTTAACAACTTAAAAAAAAATTATACATATATATAAAATTAGAAAAAGTTATGCAAAAAAGTTTAGAAAGGGGGCGGTTATCTTGTCAGGGATCAAAAGGGTAGATGGTTAAACGCCACCTGAGGTGTTGCGTTCAGTATACATGCAGTCTGCAAGAGTGGAAATGCACAAATGGCAGTATGAAGGAAGACTGTAGTAGTGCCTAATGCTCAGAATCATATCATTATACATAATAACGTATCATGTTATTGGAAAATATTTGTATTTCACAAACATATTCCTTTCGCCCTCATAGTTAATGGTAATGTTTTCATTGTTTTATTGCTTGTATTGGGAGGATTAACTTTTGAAATCACATATATTCTCAGCTTCCCAAAAGCATTACAGCCTTTGAGAAAACATTAGCATTTTCTTCTGGTAGTTATTGTAAAAGCTCCATAGAAAAATGAGTTTGTTATGTTAATAAACTACCATAGCGGCGAGTAGGGCAGAGGAGGTGTGAAGGAGGGCTTTCTCTCCTCAGCAGAAACAATGCACAGAGCAGCACTTCTTTTTAATCATCACTATCAAAGCAGACAAGCAGGCAGCAAAAGCGGAATTTTCCCGGCTCTGGGGCAGAACGAGCCTGTGTTTGAGGATCACACTCGCTCTCCAGAAGATCGCCTATGGGGAGATAAGGTGATTATTCAGCTAGCCAATTAGGGGGCTGTTTGCATGTCTGCTCCTCTCTCCTGGTGTTTGTTACAGTACCACTCCTCACCGCTCCCCGTCCCTGAGAGACAGGAGTTAATAATGCACTGCGCAGATGTTTATGGGTATTTACATTATACATGGACATCAGAGTACACATCTTTAAGCATTTCTGACTGGCATGAGCTAAGCAAAACTTTGCCTACAGTGAACTTTTCATATAAAAATATATATTTACATATACATACATGCTTGTCTAAGGGCACTTTCTTTCATTTTTAAACCCACCTTTTAAAACGTCTTAAATATTTCATTCATTTCTGACATTAATAACAGCCCTGTAACCGATTCCAACATCCCTTTTGTTTTTGATGGGGCGCGCAGTAAAGTCAAGCAGTTTCTCCCCCAGAAAAACTGTTGCTTTCCTAATAATTTAGATATCACATTAGACAGTCTTCTCAATTTTTTCCTGCTGAAGGGCACAATTCCTCACGTAATCAATTTGATGTTGAACTGTTAAAAAAAAAAAAAAAAAAAAAAAAAAAAAAAAAGGTGAATATATATTGAAGCCCTCCAGGGAGCTTGTGGCATGATTTACATATTATGTTTAATGCGGTGACTTTCCATTTTGGTTCCTCTTCTTCGAAAACACATATAACCTTATTACCGAAGCTGCCATCAGTCTTCAGTGTCTGAGCATCCAAATACACGCAGAGATTGTGCAAAAAGGAAAAAGAAAAAGTAATGGCAAAGGGCCTTTCCTTACTCCTCATCCTCCCCCATTGACTTAGAGCACACACATCTTTTCTGTACATGATCAAAGGCAGTTGTTTCTTTTCTTTTTTTTTTTTAACTATGTAACTGTCTCAGTGCAGCAAAGAATCATCCCACACCCCTCCCTGATGTGTCGTATTGTTTTACAGCTTTGAATCACACAGGAGTCATCAAGATTTTTTGACACTGATCAGTTGAGAAACATTTAAATGTCACGTGTTTTAACAATATACAGACAAACTTATAGCAGTATTGTTTGAAGTTGATATATTGTTTGTTTGGTTAATACCAGACTTAAACACATTTATTGACCTAAATACTAATTTGTGTGGGATGAATACCTTGGCAGTCATTTGTGTATTATTTTGTACTTAATTTGTAGTGATTTGCTCTAACTTTGACATTGATGTGCCCTAGAGGAAGAGTGGATACTTAATGTGTGTGTATCTGTTGTCACTCATTTGGATCATTTTTTTGATCATATTCATTATTTATGCAGCGAATTAGATAAATTAGACAGGCAGGCTGGATGGTTGAGCCATGGCTGAATCGCTTTTGTATTTATGTTAATTTCAGGCAGCGTTCTCTTTGTCTGTTAGAGCTCTGCACTGTTGCTTTGCAGCGCTGAGACGAGGAGATGAATGCTGATGGATGTGAGGATTTCAGTTAGTGTAAACCAACTGAGCGCTGCTAAACCAAGTCTGCACACCAGAAGCACCGTAGATAAAAACCCTCCCTTGTGGTTCTTATGTCTTAGAACGTATAATCGAGTTTCCCATTGCTGTTGCACCTTAACTTCCGTCTTCCTCAGATACAAAATCAAGCTGGATACAGATGAGGCTCGGTACGGGGGCCATGGACGTCTGGACCACAACACGGAGTTCTTCAGTGAGTCCCATCCCTTCAACGGTCGCCCAAACTCCATGCAGGTGAATATTCCCAATGCCACACTTTTGACCCATCAAAGTTCATCTTTTGTTGAATGCCACCGAGTCCTAAAGATGAAGTATACACCAATTATAATTTGACCACAATTGTAGTCGAGTCCAATCTCTAGACCACTTTTCTAACAACCTGCATTATATCACTATCCCACTCTACATAGTAATTCTAACAAGGTTTGGAGGATGTTGTACATTCAGACTGAAAAAGTGACAAAATTAAGTGTACTCAAAAATGTCAGTATGCATATTAAATGATTTTTGAGAGGGCTGTTGATGGGCACCATTGTCCCACAACACAGTGCACGTATGTAATGAAGGAGCTGCTCAGAGCTGAAAAACATCAAAAGGAATTGTGGGCGTTGATGAGACAGCTCCAGAAATATCTCAAAAAATAAAAAATGAAGGATTAAAACTTTGGACAAATATTTTTTTCCTTCTCTTTGTTGTTTCCAAATGTATTTTGCCAGTAGCATCACAAAGTAACATGTTTATCCTAATATTTTTATTACAAAATGTTATTACAACTGCCAACAAAACTCTTCAGAATGCCAGAAACGTACAAACATGTGGTATACTTGTCCCCATTTACAGGAAAACAGACCTTAAAGACAGGTATGCATTAAGGCGTGTGATTGACAGACTGTAGCACATACAGCGACCTGCCTGACAATTAGGATAGAGAACAGAGCAGGTTATATCCACCCTTTACTCCTCCTCAGCTCCACCTTCTCCAACAAATGTAGTTTTTTTTTATTTAAAAAAAACAAACAAAAAATCAAAAATATGGCGACAGTGAAATTACAAATTCAAGGCTTAAAAACAAGCAGCTTACAAACCAATTGGTGATGTTATAGTGGGTTGCTTTTATCTATGTGTGTAACTGCAGGATTAAAACATATATCCACTTGTTGAACGCCAGAGCGGGAACATTACTAAACATGGTGATGCATGAAAAGATTTCTCTATTGTTTAGGAGATTATAGTGGAAAAAATGGCAGTGATAATGATCTCAATTAGTTTAGGGTCTACTGCTGACCTTACATCACATCCTGATATACTACCCCTACCATTCATGTGAGTAATTCTCTCTTTTGGATGAATAGTGTTAATTTCTGAGGGTAAACAATGCGAAAATGCAGGATTTGCATGGTAACCATGTGACAGCTCTATCCTTTGTTAACCAGCTAGTTTACGTGTGTGTTTTTATCCCTCTGTCTTCCTTGAGCGGTTTATTCTCGTGCATGTTGTGGCTCAGGCGTCATCCACTGTTAGACATTGACTGGAATTTCCCCTATGAATAAAGAGATCACATTCAAACTTGTATGTGCTAATTAGGTGGATATTGAATGGCTATAAATGGTTTTATAGGTTTTATCGCAGTTTTTTGTAGAAACAGGCGTTACTTACAAAATGTCAGTGTATTAATGTTTTGTCCTTTCTGTGTTCCAGGTTTGATTTCACAAATGAGTTTTGATTGGCTTAAAACAGAGTTTGTTGTGAAAGGATCTTTTAGAGCCGTTCTAATGAGGTTTATGTGTTTTGTCATGAAAGAGTGCTGCCTGTTCTGGCAAAAAGCCACCATCTCCCTGGTCTGGGCCCCTCCGCTTAACTGCTGCTCTATAATTTAGTGTCTTCTTCATTAATATGATTAGCTTTTAATGCCGTCCAGAAAATGATCAAATATGGCTGCTTTAAAAAAAAACTTAGATTTGCCTGTCAGGGAATCCGTTGTGGTTTCTCTCACAACATTAGGTTTGTTTGTGAATATCATACTTGGTTTCTTTGCATTTTACTCAGCTCATTCTGGTAGCTATCCTGGAGTCATTGAGCGTCATGTGAATCTGATTTCAGATTCTTCACCAAACAATGTGCATTATTCATGGTGTTAGAACTTACCTTTTCATGTGCATGGCTCTTAAGCTCACGCGGCATCATGGAGAGGAGAAAAATATCTGGGAGAATGAACCAGTGGGCTTCCATCATGGAGACTGCTTAAGGCTAATAGCATGAAATAGGTCGATCCTTGAAATACAGAAAGAAACACTGATATGCATTTTAAGCAGAGTGCTTGAGGATCTCCCACATTTGCCTCCTTTTTCTCCTGCTGTAATTTTTTTCTTGATTAAAATGCTGAAAGGCAATAAGATGTTTATGAATAAGGTCAGGGATGAATTAGTGAGGATCAGCACAGATACCCAAACACTCCAACTGTAACTTGGCTGATTGCATGTGTTAGATCTTATGTTAATGAATCCAATTAATGTGCAAGGACAGTGATGTCTGTGAAGTGGTCTGCACAGTCATCACGTCTATCTGTGGTTTTTCAGTTTGTTAGTGAAATAGTAAACATCTCGAAGCAGTACGCTTATGCTGTTTCGGTTAGTACCGGAGTTGATGCAGCACCCAGTGAGATGTTTGTTTATCTGATGTTTGTTTAACCACCTCAGATCAATACTGAAAGTGTTTCAGTTAATGGATAGGGGATATTACTCTATATTAAGAGTTGGACGGAGCAGTTTAATGCATCAAAAATGTGTTTGGCACGACTGACAGTTCTTTTAAGATCATCAGTTCAGCATTATTTAAGATTCTGCCGACCCTCGTTAAAAAGCCTCTTCCTCTTTCATGCAGACTGTGATCCTCCATCGTATTAGCTTAGGTTTCATCAGGTAAGGAGTCAAATTCCACATTCTCTTAAATCTTTTCTACCTCTTATTAATTCACACACCACTGCTTCACCCACGTCCCTCATGGCCAAAATGTGAAATTTAGTTAACAAGTCATCTGCTAATGTTGGCACCATCATGGATTAATGTGGAATGAAAGGAAGTGAGGGGAATGGAACCGACAGGGAGGGAGGGTGGAGGCAGGGTGGGGACCCTTCAGCACACACTGCCTCTCATTTAGGCCAACTCATATAGATTGCACAGAGAGACTGTAGTCTTGCATAAAGATGCTTTTTCTCCTCCTCCTCACACCTACTGGTTATGACAAGACTAATCAGACAAGAGTCACTTTGGGGGCTGCAAAAGGTGCCCACACCATCCATGTTTAATTTAACAACTGTTGCTTTCAAAGTCTGTAGAAACTTCTTCTTTCCTGTCTTTTTAATGGTTCCATCGGTCATCCAGCTTCCTCATTACGGAACGATAATAAACTCTCATGACCTCCAAGAATGCATCGCTCCTCAGACTGAGAATGCACATAATTGGATAAAACCAGCAGAGTCAATTGCGGTGGCTTGGTAGAATGTGGTGAACGCTAGGTCAATGTAATACCCTGTGTTTACACATGTGGTGGTGGACTGTTGTCCTTTGACATCTCTTTAGTTCTTTCAGTCATGTCTTTTCCTCTATTATTAAAAAAAAAAAAAAATGCACCCACCTCCTCGAAATAACATAAAACTGCTAGGCGTGACACGGTAACAGTCTTTCTTAGCATTCAATCTGTATGTCACTATGGAAATGCTTCCTGACCTCATGAGAAACTCAAATAACATTACTGGTGATACCTGTGTAAAGAGCTGATGTATCTTCTTATATTAAGCTGACAGAGTGTCTGTTGTCATTCCTTTATGTTGGCATGCATGTAAAGAAATAGAGGGAAACGCAACTCAAAATTTTCTACCACTACCTCTGTAGTGTGGGTGCTAGTGGTCTCTGAGGCTATGAAACACACCACCAACTCACATAACCTCTCCTCAAAAAGTTCAAAGCGTCAGCCACAGTGCCCTCACATTTTCGAGTGGTACTGCTCCATTTCATCTGTATTCGTAAACCCCTTGGAGAACACAAATACAGATTAAATTAATGCAGAGGTGCTCCTGGAAGAGTTTTCAAGTAGTTCCTGGTGATAGCAGCTGTACAAGCTGTTCAGCAACTTCACACATCTGCTAGTGTCAATAGGTGACTAGGTACTAACAAACCCCCAAAGCTTTGTCGATGTGGCAAAAAAAGATTTGCTTTGGACACTCATTTGTGACACATCTGGATTTACCTGATACTCAGACTGCCTTAACCTCCAAGGAATGTATCCACTGCACTGCTTCCCCATGTAAGCTGCCTTGCTTCCGGCCAGCCCAGGAGCCACTGAGCCTCTGAGACTCAAGACTTCAACAGCTCGGCCACTGCATCTTGACCAAACAGGGCAGAGGCAGGACCCCCAGTTCCTGGCCCTGGTTTTCACTTTGCAAAAGATGGATGAGGGATGCAACTGCTTCCTCATGCCATCCTGGAAAGAGATATAGACAATGATGAGAGAGACTTATTAACTCGGAGCATGTGTTGTCTGATGATGACATCTGCTAGGAATCCATCTGCCTTCTAGCTCTCAGATGGCTGCAATGTCCCCCAGTGCTGACGGTGGTAACCCACCTTTGCAGTCTTCTCCTCTTAGTCTTGACATGCAGGACATGTGCAACCTCTCAGCTACCAGGCTCAGCGTCCAACACATGCATTCCAGGCGCCCCCATGCCATGTGCTGGTGATAAAGCACATGAATGGTGTGTGATGCAGACCCCTGCCATAAGAGGGTGTCAACACACTAGCTTTGACTGAGTGGCCGGTCAGCACTCTCTCGCTACAGAGAGAACTAGGCAGAATGATACCACTACAGGTTTCAATTCAAGATCACTCAACTACATTTCAAAGAAATAATCTTCACCCATGCTCAGGGAGAAGTCTCCAGGAGAAAATTTCCCCCTTCAGAAAGAAAAGAGTTGTAAGAATTACTCTTCTGTGGAAAGCCACAGCAATTTCGACCAGGTATTTCCTAGTCCCAAAAAAAGAGGGGCAGGGGAATGTGAATGTGTAGTTTGTGCATGCAGAAAGCTGGTTTCCGTCAATCGACATGAGGGATGCATATTTCCATATGCCCATGTATCCCCGACACTGGAAATATTTGTCATTCATTTTCCAGTTGATAGTCTATGAGTTTGTGATCATGCCGTTTGGTCTGACACTGTGTCCAAGGGTGAGCAACTTAAGTGCCGGTCATTTTGAATTACAGGTGGATCTGTTATGGAAAGAGCACCTTCTATATGTAGACTGGTGGCTTCACCCAGAGGTGGTGTCTATGATCAGCCCTGCGGTGGTCGTGGGAGTACTGCCTTGCAAAGTTCAAAACCTAAATGGGTTTGGCCTGTGAGTGGTTCAAACTAGATACAGGACTCCCCCATCAGTTCACCAATATTTGCTCAAAGTCACATGAAAGAGGAAAAGTTTTTATCAAGCACCAAAATGGACCTGGCAGCTATTTCAGTCTTCCATATCAGTTTTAACAGAACAATAGTATGTCAATATCCTTCAGTGTTTTGATTTATGAAGGGTGTTCACAGTAAATTGCCTACATTAAGGCCACTGGCTCCATTGTTGGACCTTCCCACTGTACTAAATGCTCTCTAATGTTCCCCCTCTGAACCCTTGAAACAGGTGTAGTTGAAGATGTTGTCCTTGTGGACAGCCTTATTGCTTGATTTATCCTCGGCTAAGCATATAGACGAGATCCATGCGCTTTCTGCGCCTCAGGCATGTATACAGTTTTCCCCGGGGATCACTATGGTCAGTGCTCAGCCTGACCCAGCCTTTACGTTCAAGGTTATACAGTTGGTGCACTACAAATTTATTTGGACAGGTTGACCAGTTATTTGTGTCTTAGGGCAAAACCACATGCGGGGAAGCCTATGTCCAAGGAGCCTCTTTCCCACTGCCTACATCAAGATTATTGCCCTGGCTTATACTAAGGCGGGTCTCCTGCCTCCCATTGGCCTATGGGTACCTTATACCTCAGATCTGGTGACCTGGAAGGCTTTCTTTGAGGGACATTCTAAGAAGTGCGTAGGGTGGCATGTAGCCTTGCTATATTTTATAGTTTGGACACAAAAGCACCAACTTTAGCACATTCAAACCTTGGCTCTTTTCAGAACTCAGCCCCTACCTTGTGAAGTGCCACAGGCATATTTGGTGATCCAGTAGTGTTTCCCATAGTAAGACATGAAACAAATGCAATGAAAGAGAATGTAAGGTTATGGATGTAACCCTGGTTCTCTGATTAGTGAGAGTCTCACTAGACCTCTATCCTTGCTTGAGGTAGAGGTGAGCTAGATTTGAATGACACCTAACCCTATATTTGAATTTCCTCTACAGGGGATCAATAAAGGTACATCTTATATCATCAGCCTCGGGTCTCGCCTCCTCTTGACGTAGGTGTCACCAATGTCAGTCATGTAGGGTTGGCATAGTGTTATTTGAGCTTCTGATGAGTTCACACTGGAGGCGTTCCAACTCATCACTCATTCATGCTAATCAGAGAACTGGGTTATATACATAACCTTAAGTTCACCTGTTTACTCTGTGTATAGGGCGATAAGAGAAGTTGTCATGCAGTTTCATTTTTATGAAATAATGCATCACTTAGAAGAAAAGAAGCTTTACCTTTTACACGTGATGCTAAAACTATCTGTTTTTTTTTTGTTTTTTTTTTTAGAAAATTTTGATTACCCAGCAAAAAAAGTGGTACCATTTTCTAATAAGTTAACCTTTAAAGGGGTTAATAAGTTGTAACTAATAGCCTGATTATAGGTTGATAAAACATTAGCTATAAGTTATTAGCCACTAATAAGAAAGATTTCTGAGTTTCCATCTTATGAATAGAAAAATCATTTTGCTTTTGTTTCTCATTTCTCCAAATTAACAAAGGTTAATAGGACTAACTTTTTTAAAAAATCATCAATTCTGCAGTTACAAATGTTAATAGAGTCACTGATGAAGGTTCACAAATGTCTCACTTTCTAATAAGCCAACAAGTCTGAATTTGTAAATGTTAATAAGTTCTTAAATTTATTTTCGTGTTCTTGCTCTCTTCTGTCTCCCTGGTTCACTGGTGTGGTCTGATGAATTAAAGAACTAAAAACCAAGCAAGAGTGTCACGCTAAGGTGTAACAGACAGCAGCTACACCCTGGCAATCCAAATGGCGTGCATGTTATTTGAACATAACTAGTGATCAGTGTTTCACCAGTGTTTCTTAGCATTATGTCTGACATTATAACACTCAAAACTGTAAATGTGACAAATACCATAGGAGGTTAAGCTAAAATACATTTTCTTGCAGTATTCCTGGTTTGTGATGAGACAGATACTGCCCTGCTGAGTATCAAGCTGTCAGTTCACTCAGATGAAGGCTTAGTGGCAACATTTTATAGTGAAACTATTGTTTTACATGCTTAACAAAAATTGACTTATTATAAAGTTGTACCAAAATTTCTATTAAATACCAATTCAAAGCAAATATAATTAAATTTCTGCTTAATTTATTTGTTGCTGTTAAGACAGTATAAATACATATACCTGGTTTGATCTCACCACAGGATGGTCTTTAGTACTAGAATATTAATATCAGTATTGGGTTTTTAAAGTGTATTTTTGTGTGTGATGTAACAGGTTTATAATGGTTCCAGCATTGTTTTTGTTAGTAATAACAAAAGAATCAGCACTTGGGCTCATTTAATTTTATCCCTGGTAATGAGAATGAATGTTTGAGCAGCTTGCCATAATGCTGAATAAAACAGATGAAAAATGCACTCTTCTTTTTATGCAAATAAAAAAATGTTGCCGCTAAGCCTTTATCCGAGTGAACTGACAGCTTGATACTCAGCAGGGCATTTCATGAGTATCTCTCTCATCATGAACCAGGAATACTGTTATTGAACAATTACAGTTTATTCATTTAGCGAGATAAAAACTTAAATAGTTGGGGACTAAAATTCCCCAAGTAAGAAAATGTATTTTAGGTTAACCTCCTCCGGTATTTGTCACATTTACAGTTTTGTTTGAGTGTTATAATGTCAGGCATAACGCTAAGAAACACTGATGAATAATTAGCCGCTTCAAAACCTTTTGATAAACTTTGCATGCATCAAAGGGGATGTCTCCTTTGACAGTTTCACAAAAAGAAATTAAACTGAAGTGAGGAAGAAAAAGAAAGTGAGGGAAATGTAGCAGACTCGTGGCAAATGATCAAAAGACGTACATTTCCATCAGAAAGATCTAAGGCCTGATGCTGAAGTGTGAACTAACAGAGTAAAACTGTGACAGGACGTACAGGACCCACTTTACACACACACACACACACACACACACACACGCAAAACCCTAATACAGCACATATACTGTATGAAGCATACACTGAACTCAGGTCAGAACTTGCATTAATTTATGTCTATTTACTGTAGGTGAGGCAGATCACAACATCCTAACATCGTTTAAAGTTCTCTTTTTAAATTGTTTGTAGTGTAGATCTTCCTGTAAACTGAAACGCTGTTAGCTCACAGAAGTTACAACTTGGCAGCGTTATTGAACTCGAACAAAGTTTTTCTGTTTTATATTATTTTTTTCATCATAAAAATATCATCATAAGAATAATTACCATAATTACAACACCAACGTTTTACATTTTCTTTAAGTACTGTCTCTTCTTGAACTCGTAGCAATGATGTTGTTGCATAATTGTTTATATAACCAAGGGAATTGCTGGCAACGACAAAAGTATGTCAGAAACATATATTATTCTTTAATTGAGCACTGTCTCAGTTAACCAGTTAAGTCAGGTTTGTGTTGTTACCCAGTCAGGTCTTTGCCAACCTGCATGTACAGAGGTACTTACACAGAGCTGATACTTGTTAAGTGAGTAATGGAGAGAAGCAGAGACATGTCTGGAGAGTTAATGTGCTCAGATAGTCAGGCAGTCCTCTCGCCAGCAGCTGGGGTCAGGAGACAGAAACCTAGTGGATGATATATTCCTGTGAAAGCACCTCATGAATCCTTTATCACCGTGTTTGAACATTGATCAGTTCGAGTATTAGCCTGAAGGCTGGACTCTGCTCTTGAAGGGAGAAGAAAATCCGAATTCTCACATGCGAATGTGATACGAGGCGATGTAAAAGAACATCCATGAAGCAAAAAAAAAAAAAAAAGTCAAGAAAAGGACAAACACCCCTTGTTAACTTTCTGCTTATACAATACATTGTGCTTCACAAACAAACACTTTTTCTTTCTCTCCGTTAGTGTTGCAGCTCAGACATTAACACTTGGAACAAATTGTCAGATTTGCAAAGGTTCAGTTGTACAGTCACTGCTGTTGGATTCGACTGCTGGTACTGGCTGCTGTTGCTTAGATATGAAATGTGGCTTGTGAGTGTTTGCTGGTGAAGTGGTAAACACCTACTCCAAATGACTCATCAGAAAGCAGCAAAGGCTTTATGGACATATTCAGACAAATCGAGTCAGATGCTGGAGGACCAGGGTTTCTTGTCGCACATCACCCTCACAAAACGCTGGCAGCAGATTTTATGCCACAATGATGACAATTGTGTCTGACATTCTTAAAAAATGTATGTTAATATTGGGCGACTGGATGTGTGATCTAAATTGGATCATAACGTAGGTTAACCAGGGATGTGAAGTCATTAGCATCGGGAGATCAGCGGGGTGAGCAGAGATGATCTCCCTGATAGCGGAGAAATATTTTTATTCACCTAACAGAGTTGTCTCCTTAAATGGTCGGTCCTATACGTCTTACAGCTGAAGATAACCACTAACTGCTGTTCACTGGCCTGTGGCTACTGCAAGCTGAAAATTTACTACCACCAGCCCGGGCCAAACCTATAAGTTCACGTTGATTGACTATCGTAATTAAAGGGCCATACATACACCATCAGAGCTACATTATGAATCTGAGGTAATTTGGTCCAGACTTTTCAAATTAGTCTGCACTTGCAGTGAAACCATGTAGGTATTAAAGTCTGTTTGTAGGCCTGTGTGCATCTGCGAGCACCATGTATCCATAACGCTCAGTTTGCACTTAGTCAAACTTGGGTCTGATTGTGCTTTTCCATTTATACTCCATATATACTTTATACATTTATACTTTATATGTAATCATGTTGTCTATAAATTTTGGCTCGCATTCTGCCTGAAAACAAGATCCACACTTCAGGGGGTTTTAAGGGTTTTGGTCATAGATAGCATATAAAAGTGGACGTAAGTTCTGGGGCTGTAAAGTGAAGCCAGTGCTAAAGAGCCTTAAACCTGCATTTTAGCTAATGACCATCAGAGGGTGACTCCACTGATAGCAAAAATAAAGTTTATTGTATTGAGGTCTATGGGAAAATGCCCCTACTTCTGGCTTGATTTATTAGCTCAGTAAACATTTTCCTAATGAGTTTGTGGTCTCAATGGCTAGTTTCGAGTTTTCTTTAATACAAAAACATGCTGTTCATTTTATGATTTATGAATTATGGAGGAAAAAAGACAAGCAGGGTAAGCATTAGGGTGTGGACCTTCTTCTGGTTTCAAAAAATCAAGATATCAACAGCAAAATTACAAGATGGAGGCTTCAGAACACCAGTGTCACTTGCCACTTGGTTTTGCCTTAAGTAGAGCATCATCAGCTCATGGTGGATAATGTTAGCAATCTTTGGGTAGATATTGGTGCATAATGACTTCATTCACTTTATGGCTGAAACATTCATCATTAGCTTGTGTCACCTCTCCACAGTGGCATCTGATCAGCCAAAGTTACAAATATTGCAAACGCGATGTTCACTGTTATGGACTACACAGATCAAAGAAGCTCAAAGGCTTCTAATAGATGTTAATATTGTATGGAAATGAATAGAAACACATGAATGCCTGGAAGAAAAATACATTTATAAACCACAGCGGGATAGTTCACAAAATGTGTAGCTGTGATATAAAGTCACAGGGTTTTAAGTAAATGAGCTCAAACAAAATCACCAGTTTAGTTCTTTAAACATTTTATCTATGATACACCATCCAGATGTTGTGTTGGGTTGTGTTGTGTGATCAGACCACTCCAAACAGCAGCTTCTCTGCTTGGCTCTGGATCCTGTTGGTCATTTTGTTTTAGTTTGGCTCAATATAAAATGATCCCCTGGTCCTGTGTTTGTGTTTCTGCTAAAATGTAACACAATGTGAAACATTTAAAACCCCTTTTTAAATTGAGCCTAGTCTGAAATCTAAGTGCTACAGTCATTTCCCGTGCGTAGATTATGTATGTACCTAATTTATGACACCGTCCTGTTGTGAGGAGTAATATGTTAATTAGAATGTCTTCCACTAATTGCTGTGCCAACACTTGGGACTATCTGCTGCTCTTTGTTCACAGATTGATTTAGAATTTGTCACTTTTACTGTCTATTTGGTGGAAATAAAAGCTGTTGACATATTCCAGGTTAGTCGCAGTGGTAGCTTTTGTCTAAACAGGTGCAATGATTCATTCTGCCTTTCCTTCTCTCTGCGGCGCTTCTGCATGGAGACTCTCCCACTGTGACTGTTTAATTAGTCACCAATGTCTGTGTCGATGTTTCAGCACCGGGCTGCTCGACTCCCTTGGTGACAAACTGTTGCCAAAGAAACACATCCACGGCGAGCTCAGATCCACTGATGCCGAGGGGCGGCTTGAAGAGTTCAGGGGGTGATTGAATTGTTTACAGCTCTGCTCTGTTTTTCACTTTTCTGTTGGGAAATACAGCATCATTTATGTCTGCTTGGCTTTTCCTTTGGCATAAATCTGAAATGACTAATGGTACACAGTGGCTCCTTGCCTCCAAACGACACTGTGAATATCAAAAGGATTGATCAAAGACTTTATTAGCTACACCGCTCCAAACTAACACCCTCACTAAGATTTCTTTGTACTGTATATATAAGGCATCTGACATTTCCAGACTCCATTCCTTCTCTTTTTTTGTGGTGTACTTATTTTTTGCTGACATATTTTTTTTCAGTCCACTGAAACTCCGGAGATTCTTTTAGCTCTTATGCCCACTGGCAGATTGTATCTTTACAGAATACCAAATTTACAGTGGATGCACAGCCAATATTTCAAGATGATGAAACACACAGTTATCGCATTGATTAGAGAGTTCAGAATTTAAAATTAGGAGTTTCTGTTTGTTTGTTTGTTTTTTTTCCCCCACTTTAGGCAAGATTGCTCATTTGGGGATCATTCACTTGGATGCAAAAGCTCAGAATATAATGTAATGTTAATGATATGAATCTGAGAAAGGAGAATTTGAAGCACCAACTACACCCTGATGCATATCCTCCATAGCTTGATGCTTAGAAATGCTACTGTAGCAGTTCACATGTACACAGCTTAAATTCTTGCCCCATTGCTGACCTACTAACTCCAACAATACCCAGAAGTCTTCTTGTAGCTGCAACTCTGTCACACTTTGATTATACCTCTGTAACCTTGCAGGTCCTGTTCAATCAAGCCTTTGGTATTTGTAAGTTATTTTACTGCCCATATCTGAATACCCGTCTAAATACACCTCCCATCCTCCTCTTTGTTGTCTTATTTTCTCTTACTTTAGCTTCCTCTTTGTTTAGCCATCATGTCGACCTTGATTGTGAGAAAGCAATCACATCTGATCATCAAGGCACCAGTGTGTGTCTCTATGCCTCGCTTCTAAAAGAGGGATAAACCTGAAGTATTTTTTAGTAATCTCAAAAATCGGTGATCACGTTAACATCATTAATCCTCAATTGTCTTTCCCTTTTTTCCCTGCTTTCTTCCCTCCCTTTCTCTCTTTCAGGTCTACATCCCCTGCAGAACAGCTATTGTCCTGGCCAACGAGGAGATAGATTACTGTTATTAGAGGAAGATTGTCTCCACAGAGACGAGGATCGAGAATGGATTCCAACCCCAACTGAGTGTTAACAATCACCTTCATCTTAAAGTGTCAACCTTGCATGCCACCCAAACCCACTTTTTGTGTTTGAGTCTTTTTCCAAATGGGGGGAAAAAAGCATTGTGAGCTTGTGTGCTTTCAAACACCATCTGCAACCTTAGATGCTGTGTAACCCCATTTACTACAGATTGGTCCATTTGGGAAGTGTCCAACATAACCAGCAGCTAGATGCTAAAACTCAAAACCCTGCTGAGTCCATCCACCACTAGCCAGCAGCCATTTATGGGCTCTGTTGAATTTGGCGTGTCATCTGAAACACATGACCGGATACTGTGGCAGAGGGAGGCAATGCAGCAAGCATTCATTTATTCAAACATCACAAAAGTTCAGAGGAATAAAAAAGATTTTAGATCATGTGACACATTTATCTTGAGTTAATAATTTTATATCTAACTATAAATGATATAATTGTGTCAAAGACACAAAGAGATTTATTGTATTACCAGCACTTGAAAGTCTAAACGTCCAAGTATTTAAATGCTGAGGATCCATCTTTGTTAATTTGCATTGTGGGACATTATACGTTTAAAAATGTTGTAATTTGCACAAAGTAATAAGCTGCTTTGAATTATTACACCTATAATGGCCACGTAAAACAGTTGTGTTGTAATGTGTGCGTTTATGCAGCTACTGAGAGCATTTATGTGATTATTTATGGCCCAGTTATTAAGGCAGTAATTTGCAGCTAAAGAAAAGTGATAAAAATCACCTCATTTGAATTGTTCACAGTGTGTTGCATAGTACACAAGTAACATTTTAGCTGAATTACACAGTTTTTCCTTAAAGTGACGCAGCTTCTTCACAGTAAGTGTCATGAATTTCACTAAACTGCTAATTCAACTAAAATAAATTGTTGTTGATCATTTTGTGTGAAACGACACAGTTTTACAGGTATGACTCACACAGCAGACTACTGTAAGATACCAGGATTTATTTGCACTGTTCATTAGATACTTAAGCAAAGCATTCCACAAGCTCACACAGAAAACGGATGTGTGCCTCCACCAATTAGCTCTGACTTTGTGACTTTTGTCTCAGCACACTTGATGATTGAACATCTCAAAGAACAGCTGTGGTGCTCATCCTCTGTTCCCCATAGCTGTGATGTGAGAAGGTTATTTTAGATTACCTAGTCAAGCAAAGATAAATGTATAAAGCCAATTTAAAAACAACATTTGACCAAAGTGCTGTGCAATCAAAATAGTAAAAACTGTAAAACAATTATATACAAGAGGAAAAGACAATAATGATAATAAAGGCAATATGACCATAACAATAAAAAATGCCCTCACACTGATATATATATCAGTATATATATATATATATATCAGTATATATATATATC
>CM076657.1:757922-892704 GCA_038496675.1 Rachycentron canadum | reverse complement strand
TATATATATATATATATATATATATATATATATATATATATATATATATATATATATATAAAATAAACGTGTTTTAAGCCTTACATACCGAGGCAACTATGCTCGCCCCTGTGCTCTGGCCTTCATCTTAGGACAATCGGAAGCAGCTGGTCAGCAGACCTGAGTGACCTTGATGGGACCTGTAGTTATAAAATGTCAGTGAGACAGGTTAGAGCTGGCACATTTAGTGATTTGTTGGCAAGCAATGAAATGAGCCAGTGAAAGGAGGCCAGTCATTTTCCAGTTAAAACGCGACCTACTGCAAGCATGAGAGAAAGCCCTGGCTAACACCAGGGGTATTATAGCAGTAAAGTCAGAGCGAGATAAAAGCATGTATAATGCTTTCAAAATCGTTACATAATAAAAAGTTCTTGAACTCAGATAAGAGTCTCAGCTGGAAAAAAAAGCTAGAGTTGCTCACTGAGTTTATCTCTTTGTCCAATTTTAAATCAGCGTTCATTATCACACCTCAGTTTTTTTACAGTGGCCTTTACGTATGATTCTATGAAACACGTCCATACGAGGGACAAAACAGGCACCACTGGGTCCACATATCAGGACTTATTAATTCTCGTTAAGGTTAAAAAAATATATAAGGCCATCTGGGCTTCGATGTCCTTGAGACAGTCAAACAATGATTCTGAAGAGTTTAAAGAGTTTCATGGGCTGGTAAATTTGAGTGTGATCTGTATGAGAGTGGAATGAGATGTCATATTTTCTATAGGGTGTATTCACACACAGTCCTTTTTAAATTGACCAGAATCAGTTCTCTCATCAGATCATCAGAGGAAGGATTCTTCTTGTCATGGTCACATTGTGAGTTTATTTGAAAGAAGACTCTCTTGATGGTCCACGTCAACTCTGATGGGGCATTGGTCCTCTGTCTTTTCACACTGTATTTCCTCTGGAGCTCTAAGACCTCACTGCATTGGATCGGATGGGTAGCTTTCACTTGGAACAAGATGGCTACTACTATACTTGTCTTATCTACAGCCCTTTGTTATTTGATTGAATTAGTGATATTGTATTATTAATTTGGGATGATTTATACTAAAAAGTAAATGTGTACATATTATCTGCCGTCACATATGTGCACTCAGTTCTTACCAATTGCTTTGGGTTCATTTGGACGGCTGAGGACAGCCAAGTGTGAAAACACCTTACAAATGGACCCTCAGGTGAACTTGTAAAAGTGAGATTATATTGACCCAAAAACAGAACCCTGGGGAACTCAGTCAGAACTCAAACCAGACCAAGACCCTAACAAAAAAAAAAAACTGAGGAACATCACTGATAACAGTGAAGTGCTTCATGACTGGACTCACTCATTCAGGCAAACTGTCAGGAAAATGGTCTTTCATATGAAAGCAAACAATTGTGATAATTGATTTTTCCAGCCTTTGAGTTCTCTTGATTTCCATCCTCCTTCTAAAAGTCCCTTGTTGGCATATGAATGGACATCTTCTGGACAATTTCCAGGATTCTCTGCACGTATTATCAAAGCAACAGTGTAACAAGTAAAACAAGAGCTGGTTTACAGCATTCTGGATAAAAGCTAATGCTTTGATTTAGAGCCATGGATACTATAAGACTGTGATCCACACCTACTGCATTAGTGCAGATTTTCAGTCATTTAAACCGTGCATTGTAGCATAAGGCAGGTTTTGATCTGCCTCCCCTGCAGTCGGAGAAAAAAAGCACATTCATATTCAGGACCATCCTCCTGTGTTTAGCCAAAAGTATCATGAACATGTCATTTCTTTTTGTGTAATACCAAAGCGTTCAAAAATGCCTTTCTCCACCTCTCAAAAAGCACAGAGAGGATCACTTTGCATAAATTTCAAGCAACGAGGTTGTGAGAAAGAAGTGGAGTGTTTAATCATTCTTCATCTGACCCAATGTTATTGTCATTTTACCAGTGCCAAAAAGAATTGTCTGCATTTGTTCTCAAAAGTAAAAGTGATGTCTGATACACAGTAACTATTGCAGCATATTTCTTTCATTATAACTAATGATAATAAATCAGTGTCTGTCGAGCCACAAGAAAAACGTGGATGAACTGAATGTGCAGACTGACTACTGATTCTGTCCCATCGCGCACTTAGGGAAATGCAGGGGCTTCAGTCTTCTGCAGAGTTTATCATGATGGTACTCTGTCCCCAGGTACTTGATACAAAAAACTGTGCTTTTTGGTCTCTGTAGTCTGAGGGTTTATTCTGAATCATTGTCACCTGTCTGTCAGTTTCATCCCAAACAGTTCTCCCATGTGTACAAGGCGGCTTGTAGCCAACAAGAACAGGTCTCCCAGTCACCTTAAATATTAAGTTTATGTTGTAGCTTCTCACACATCTATTTTTGAATCAATGCCATGGGAGATGCCACAGAATTTATATTTGAACAAATAATGGTTATTGTGAGAAGGTCATATGTTCACTTTGTCTTTTATACTTTTATACTTGGTGTATAAATTTTACCTTTTTCCTTTCAAGCTGCTTTAAAGCTCCCTGAACTGCTGTTGCACATGAGTCTTGTGAACTTTGTGTAGGAGGATATTGGACCAGACTTAAGTTAGGAAAGCCCTGAACTCTCTGTGACGACAAAGGAACATATCTACCTTGCACTCTGCACTCCAGAACTTAAAGGTTCGCTTTCCATTCAATGACCTAGGGCACTGTGACATGTTCTTACAGGACTGTACAGAGCAAACGCTGCAGTGATTCCCCACAACATGATGTAAGGGGGATGAAAGACATTCATCAGACCATAACGTTTAAATTTCCATTTCCTAGGAATCCACACTTTGCACTACTTACACCAGATTATGTGTCTTTGTGCGCTGGCATCAATACAAGCAGCCTCTTAATAGCAGCTGCACCATGAAAAGCAGTTTGGGAGGATCACAATGTATCTTTTGTTGAGGCTCTTTCACAAAGGTGCTGATTCAATTCTTTGGTAATTTTTGAAGCTGCATTTTCAGGATGTGCAGAAGTGATTTTTTTTTCTCTCTCTCTCTCTTTAAAGTTTTTATCCTGGCTTTTTTTGCCAGTGGTTCACACCCTGCATATATTCATTAACCAGCTTCCAGGTGTCTGGACTCCTCTCTCAGTTTGGGTGCATGTTTTGAAGCTGCACGACATGTCTCTTGCAACTTCTCAGTCTCCTCAGTGTCAAGTATCTAATAAAGGCAAATGCCAAAAATAAATAACCCTCCACCCCCCACAAAAAAACTCCCTAGCCTTATCCAAAAGTGGCCCAGAGTTTATGAGTATTCATGTGCTACCACAGGGGATGGCTCATACAATATAATGCAGTCCAATCCAATTACCATGCAAATTTGTTCACAGTGGACAGAATAAGAGAAACACCTTGCAGCATAAATCAACAACACTGCAAACTATGGCAGAACTTTGCTAAGTTTAATCACCACCTGAACTGTGAGCTTCACAGCGTTTGATGCTCACATATGGCTATTTCATGTGGGGTTGTGACCCTTGCAAACACGACTGCCATGCACTGTGCAGGATGTATATGCTGTGTTGCACATGAGAAGATTTAATAAGTAACCCTTAAAGCACAGAGTCTGTTCTGTGTTGCAGCGGCTTGTCTTTTAGTATTTCTTATGAGCTCACAAGGATAGAGATGCCTGGAAGGAAAATCCTAGAGAATCCAATATTGTCATAATCAGAAGTGGGGCTATGACATGCACAAAGAGGATGTTTTCAGAGTCTGACCCATGAGACTGTACCAGTCAGGAAGGGATTTTACCATGCACACTGCTGCATGCAGCTCTAACACAAAATGCCTGAGATGATATTTTATTCTGTTCGTGGAGCTCTCCAGAAAAATGCTCACTTAGCCTGAGACAAGCATTTTAGAAAATTAGAAACGTAAAGTTAATTCATTAGTGAAATGTTTGTTTGCTCACATGACATTTTATATGCTGGTACAGTAAAAGCAGATGATTTGGAGGCAAATGTAGACAGCTATTTAGTTTGAGCAATCAAAGTCTAGTATAAGGTAATGAAATCTGGATGGCAAATGTCGTAGAATGGCACGATAAAAGGTGTTTGCAGTGTGTGAGGTGACTGAAGACTTCCCTTTCTTCAGATGATATTAGACTGTTCAAACAACAGGAAAAACCATGAAAAACCGGTACCTGAGTACGCTGCTTGGACAGCCTGTAGCCCCCCTCAGAGAATTCCTGTAAGGCAGTCCTGTCCAGCCTTCATCTGTCAGATTTGATTTAAAATGAGCATAAATATTAAGAGTCAAACTTCCTTTAACACATGCTCAGTCGATTTCCTGCAGTCATGGGCCATTAATGCCAAGACCTAAGAGAAGTTTGTTGTTTATTCTCATTGTTAATCCATGTAATTATCACATGCTGTATAATGAAGGGTAAAAGTTCACCTCACAACATAAGACCACTTGTTCTTTTCACTCCTGAATATGTGGAACAGTCAAGAGGCGCACATGTTCTTTCCATTGTTGTTTTTCGAAGAGAGATGGCCTGTGGTTTTCAGGAACAATCAGCTCCTGCAGATTTGAGCGCCTGGGGTGCACAGTATGGAACCTGATCCTTTTAAGACCAGCTAGCTGTATTTTTCCAGGACGGTAAGACACTGTCCTCCATAGTATTTTAGCCAATATGATAGAGTACGGCCAAAGGCTTCATCATCTTGGGTTTGTTTGGAGGACATTTCGAAATCATTTGAGCCTTAATGATTTTCTGGTTCCTGAATTTTAGCATCATGAACACAAAGGGGCTAACAAACGTACTTAGAGTGACAAGATAATTAACAAGTATGGGCTGAAACATTTTTCGAAAATAAGGTAGTTTTGGAGTTGCACCGTGTTTGTTCCTCTTGTGGAATACAATTTCATTCAAGTCACAGAGCGGAGCATCAGTTTTTTTCTGAAAAATGAATGCCCGGTTATCTTTGAAAATACCAAAAAGCTGTTTAATAACACTTATCACTGTTCTGAGGGTAATAACAGAGTTCTGGTTTTCTCCATGGTGTCATTTCATATTAAAATATCAAATAATGCAATACAGACAAATATAACTGTTTGATTTGGTCTCTCTTCTATAATTTGAGTATGGACATACATAATATCCAGGTACCATCTTTGTTTGGATAAGGAAAATGGTAAAGTAACTAAATCTAAATATCTATTTATTGTGGGATAATGGATAAAATGGATAAAAGAGTCTTTGAGGATTTGTTTTTTTGAATATCAACAGGTATTTATTTTGCAGAAAAAAAGACCACGCTTAGCTCTGCAACTCAACTCTAATGGAAACGCATGAGAGGCACAAACAGGGGCTAATTTTGGAATCGCTGTTGTGTATATTTCTTTTCTTCTGACAGAAGCTTCCAGTGCTCGCGCTATAAACAAGAATGAAGTGATGTGATCAAGATGAAACTGATATCAATCATCTGCCATTGCTCTAACTCTTGGTGAGAGAGGGAACAAGTGGGAAAAAAAAAAATGTAAGCATTCCCTAAATGTCATAATCAAAAGTTTGAGAAGGAAGGCTCCTCGGTCTCATGGGTCTAACTGATTTGAATTTTTCCTTTTAATATGATTGAAATGATTGTAAAGATCACTGGTTTCTGGATCAGACAGTCTTAGTGAAGCACTCTGCAATCAGCGCGGCAGAGGGGGAGATCAATGTGTGTGATGGGACCGTTGTCAGGCCCAGCAGAGAGCAGAAAGTGCTGATATTCCTTTTGTCGTAACACTTGCTTTTTCATCCTATGCAGAACACTGGCAGCGATTGGTTCTAATGTAAATCTTTGGGACCCAAAGTGCCACTTGTTTTCTATTGTACAAGGTAATTAACTGCGTTCTCCTGGTGTCGCGTGTCTATTCAGTCCTCATTAAACAGCTTGAAAGGAAACCATCAGTTCTCAAGCTCCTGAGAACCAGAGCTGGGAAACACCAGCATGGTAGGAACTGCATGAACACAGAAACAACTAGCTGTCATTTATGCAAGTGGTTAAGAAAAACAATTAACCCGAAATGTAAACATAGTGTGTCTAAAAAAAAAAAAAAAAAAAAAAGGGGGGGGGGGGGGGGGGTTGCAATACCTGGAGATAGGGTATGTGCAAGTATTTATTATGAAGCACTTCCTTCTCCAAGTCCCACGGGAACTGCATTACTTCAAAATCACCTAAGAGCACTGACTCCCATTTATCAAGGCGATCCACAATTGGCCCACAGGGTGAGCGGCAGTCAACCGTAAATCTAGAAATGTCAGATAAGGCAGCGTATACAGCACTTCTGTTACCAATTATGTCTTAGCAAGCTTTGATACATGTAGAAGTTATAGTCAAAGCAAAGAAGGGAATCATGAAGCAGCCAATACCCAGCTGATCTCAGCAACCTCTGCAGTAAGTTTCAGCCAGGCTTCAAAAAAATGACTGATCCAGAAGGAGGGAGTCTCTCCATCCAGGGTTGGACGGAGCTTAGTCATGACTGGTGTGGCTTTCTTTTTTCTTTTTCTGCTGAGCAGTCTGTGGTGGCTACTGGATCCCCTTATATTCATAATCCTAAATCCTGGTGCTTCGCAACATGGTGCTGCTCAGCAGGAACCTCCGAGAATGGAGCCTTACAGCTTTGCTTCTTCCCACTGAGATTCCTGCGACTTCTCGGGCCCTCCACAATCATCATCGTGTTAATGTGAACGCTTTTGTATGCAACAATAAAAGGATGGAGGAACAGCGGGCAAAGATGCGCATACTGATACAGAGCCAGATTTAAAATGAAGACATGACTACAGGGCACGTTGCTGCGTCTGATCACCATCCAGGATGCCTCAAGGAGACGCACAGAAGGAGCTGAGGTGTGGATGTGTGTGTGTGTGTGTGTTGGAGAGGGAAGTGTGTGTTTGTGTGTGTGTGTGTGTGTGTGTGTGTGTGTGTGTGTGTGTGTGGGAGGGGGGGGGGGCTGCATTTCCTTGTAAAGAGCTCCATCTGATGGTTCAAGGTGGGCCTTGCAGGAAAGGGAACAGTTGTAATGTGATATGTTTCTTTGGGCGGACCTCTCCCTGTGTGTGTGTGTGTGTGTGTGTGTGTGTGTGTTACACCTCCGTACGCGTGTGTAACGTCCTACCCAACGCACCAACTGCTACAAGTGTCAGAGGCCGATGAAAACGTTTCATGCGACCATTGTTTAGAGTCGAGTTGTGGCGGCAGCTTTTCGCGGTCGGCGACTTTTTTGAAGCAGGTAAGACGTTTAACTACAAGGCTTTTACTTTGAAATGGAAACTGTTTCTAAACGAACGCGGCATTTGTGAAAAAAAAAAAGAAAGAAAAGAGCAGCAGCAGCAGTGTGGTTACTTCAGAGCCATGTGCACATGGTCCGAGAGGAAGCAGGAACCATCCGGCTGATGCAACACAACCTGGGAGCATCTGGAGAGCAGCTCCCGGGCTTTTCCCCTCCTTTGACCCACGGTCACTTCAAGCAGCCGACAGTAAAGTCGAGTAAAGTCGAGTAGAGACCTCGAGTCCGTGTTAGAAAGCGCTTTAGTTTGGACGCTTTCCGGCACCGACAGTGACACGAGGGGAAACATTGCCTTTTATAGCGCCGCGGACCTTCAGCAGCGTCGTTTCCACCGGCGGTGAACTCACATGAACCCGCACTGTAAACGCCTCAAAACGGCTTTAGTCTCTTTTACGCGACTTAACGACGTGTTTTATCTCATTAACAAAAGGTGACCGACAATGTTCATTTGCGTAGAAAATGGAAACTTTAATGAACTGTATTTTGCCATTATGTGAAGCTGTGAGTAGCCTATGTTATATTTAGTTTGCTCAAAATATCTTTTTGCTCCATTTTCCATCTAATGCAGGTAAATGAGGTTGTTTTTTTTTTTTGGCCCCTTTAAAACATCTGTAAACAAACCCTGCGTGTAGAAAAGATAAGTTGAGCATGAATCATGCAGAGTTCAAAACAAATAAATGCTCCACAGTTCACCAGAACCCCTGCCACACAACCAGATCCTGTTTATGAATATTATAGAAATCATCTTTCAGGCTAATGAAGCCAACCTCATTTTATCTGCATTTGAATTCCCTTGCAGTTTAAACGGGGAAAAGGACTCAGTGCTCACTGGTTTCTGTGTGTTTCATCCCTTTGGTCCATACTGGTCAGGAACATGATCCCTTACTACATCATTACCTGTCTAAGGGATAAACTGCAGGATAAAATGATATATGTGGTATAACGTAAATGCAAACAAGCAGACGTAAGATCTCTAGAGGACTAAGGACAACATATTAGTCTAAGGCTGACGGTGTATGTAAACTCTTTAATATATATCAATCCCCAACGTGCTGCCATTTGGCCAAAGAGTCAGACTGGTATTCTCTGCAATGTAAGAGTTACAGTTTAGCTTTAACACGCTTCAAATGTACTTGAGGACCAAACACTGGAATCTTGTGATTGTTGAAATTTCAGGGAATATAGTGGCCATTGACACCTTGAACTGAGAAATAGTAGCATTGGTGTCAGACTTCTTGTCTATTTTAAATAGTTTATTTGTTCATTTTAAATCAGCAGGCAAATGTGATATTACAGGCATTTTGCCTGCAAGTGGTCAGACACAGTCTGATTCTGATTCTGCAAATCAGGGACACCATAACTATGAACACACTTATGCGCAGTATATTAACATAGGTAAGTACAGAGTTAATGAAATGCCCGTCAGAATATTTCTGGGGGTCAGTGCTGTGTTGGGTGTCATTCTGACACTTACAACTTAATCACAGAACCACGAGCGAGGTACAGAATGTAAACACTGAATCGGTGAGAAGCCGGCAAGGTCATGTCAGCTGAGCTCTAACGGGACTGTTTTTGACACTGCACCTGGCTTTAAACCAGGGTGTCACCATCTCACAATCTACATCACGCACAATACTATTATTGGCTGCCCTGTGTATGTGTGAAAAGTGCCATAGATTATACTCATTGACGAACAGTTTTCATATGAGAATAACATTTTTGTGAAAATATTTAGACTCTTTAAATGTCATTTGCATAAAGAAAAATCTCACTCGACTTCTGCAGTGTCAGTCCCTTATGTAACATATAGCTCTTTACTGTATGTGGTGACACACAGTTACAGTAACAGGCAAAATATGAGGAATTCAGGCCTGTGTGAAGATGTATCTGTGTGCATTATGCATGAATGACTGGGGATTGTTTTAGTTTTAAGTCCGAGTGAGTGATTGATCATGATTTTTTTTTTTATATTTATTTTGCTTTTCTGCTTTCTTCCACAAGGGCAATAAACATTACGTGGGTTTTCAAGAGCGACTTTGAGGCTTCTGCGTGTGAAGGTATGAACATCGCAGTGAAGCTCAGAGAATACTGTGGCTGTTGTTCCTTTTTTAATGGATGTTGTTGATTAGTTTTGTCCTTCGTAGCTTTAATGTTACAAGGTCAGTGCGGCCCTAGAGATGTCGCTGAGGCCTAAATCCCTGGAAAGGAAAGTTTGTTTGACTTGTGTAAGCTGTCTGTTTTATGATCGCCCTCACATGGCACTTCGTTTGCTCCATCCGCAGTTATAAGCACAAGGGCAGGTGGGCTTTTTGAAGTGCTGCTAAAAACCCTTTGCATGCAAGTGGGAGCACGGCGGGTTTCTAATTTGGCTCTGTGCTGCCGCGGCGGCCCTCTTTCAAATTCATGCAGGGAAAATTGTACTGAAGACGAGTCGACGTTCCTCAAATTCGTGTTTGAAAAAATGTCAAGTTGCACACTCAAGTCTTTAGATAATGTGTTTGCCCAGACGCAGGTGGTTCTGCAGGTGCCCATGTGTTGTATGCAGCATCATTTAAATTCAGCCTACACAGATAACACTGGTCCAGTATCAATGCTTGACTGGGGGAACGCCAACTATGTGAATGTAATGTTGTTTTTAATATAAATTTGCATAGACGTACTCAATGAAAACCACACGTGTGTCTGAAAGATCTGCAACTGTTTGCTTGTGGATTGAGGTCATACTAATTTTAAATTTGACCTCAGATGTGTTTTCTACATTTTTGTATTTGACTTGACTTGGTGTGACTTGTTGTGACTGGTTACTTCCTCGTGTGTCAGAGTAAATAATAAACAATGTCACGGCCAACGCAAAAAGACATTTGAAGGAGCAAAGGTATTTTGCCAACGGCCAAATAGTGAGGAACATGTGACTGCCTGCTATTCCAAATTCAGCCCCATGCCTCTGTGTGTCATGAGCAGATGGTGAGTTCAGTGATTGGCTGAGAAGAGGGCAGGGTCCTGTTCTGCCCACCCTCCTTTTTTAGCTCAGCGACTAATGTCACATCATGTGCACGCTACAATGTGTCTGTGGTGAGTCCTGAACCTCTGGCTGTTCTCGCCCCTTTTTGCCCACGCTGCGATGTGACAAATGTTCTCCCTTGCGGAATGTATAAGGACGCCTTCTTGTTTCCGTGCCCTGCTTCTGTTGACATTTTTGACAGATGAGACAAGTACATGTTAGTTTACGGATGCAGGTTTTTATCCTCTAGTTTCAACACATGTTCATGCACAAGAGGTGTTTTGGCCTCTACACGTTAGTCTAATCAAACTTTAGGCCCAATGAAATGTCTGGCCCCAACTGTTCAGGTCATCATAACCTAGACAGACACACAAAACTGTTGAACTACAGCTATGTGGCTCACTTAGTCCTTGAATCTCATTTTCTTGGAAAGGATATTCTGAACAAATCTAAACTTGCTGATATGTTGTAAAAATACCTCTCCATGCCTTTTAGATTCATATACCTCACTTGGCTGTATTTCCTACTGACAACCCCAGTCTTCATCAGGTACTTATATTATGTACAACGGCTGTATTTCTGCTGTAAAAGAGCACAATCAGGTCACATTTTCCGAGCCCTGTTGTATTCATAGAATATGGCTGTTGTCACAGAGGGTCAGAGAGTCTGAGTCCCAAGGGCCATGTGATGTGTCACTGTTCTATTTGTGAGCCGGACACCTGAATGGTTTGTACGCTCAGAGGCGTCTTATGTCACGTGTCAAACCAGAGCATGTATACGACTCTGCTCTCTTAATCTGAAGCATGGACATTAGTCTAAAGCTGCACTCTGGAGAAATCGGTTTGAGATTTGGATTTAAGTAGAGTGAGTGAGTTCATCAGTGAAAACAGAAGAACCTGTTTTGTATTGTGTTGTGAAAGTGAGTACTTGTTTGTATTGCTGAGCAGATCTATATCTGTCTCTGCTGTGCTGTTGTAGAAGTATGCTTTGAAATTGGATTTTGGACAGCCGCGATTTGCACAGTCTTTATGAGATATCACAATGTAATTTATTTAATGGATACTGCTGCTGTGGAATGACTGGCGACGCCCTGGCACGGTGTACTTTTTTGTGTTTTCTCATTACATAATAACAGTGAGTTATAAAATGTGGCAAGTCTGATCTTTCACATTACGGTGTTTGGAAAATGAGAAAGGAGAAAAGAGAAATTGTTCCTGGGAATATTTGGTATATTTCTACATGATGGAAGAAAAGTCGGCAAACATTTCATATATCAAGCAGGCTCCTCTGTCGTCATTCTAACCTGGAACAATCAGTCTTAATAAGAGGTCATTGGAATTGCGTACGAGAACAATGTATTGTTGACAAATCATACCTTTTAAAAATGGCTTTAATGTCCAGTCAGGAGCTGTGTTAGACACTGGTGTAAATGTTCATGCGGTGCTCTGCAAGTGAAATCTGTATGCAGATTCAGCTCCAGTTAATATGACGCTGATAGACTTCACAACATCAAAACCTGCTCCAGTACAAACAAGCTGATCCCAGCCTTTTTCTTCATCTGCTCCTGGATATCTACACATTTAAATGTACAGTATATTTCTTAGAGTTTTAGATTTTTTTTTTTAAATTTAATAATGTTTCCGATGTATATCCTCATCCTGTGGCGCACATGTGGTCTAGCTAAGGTCAACAGTATGTGGTATTCTGTACATGCTATTAATATCCACTGGATGTATTAATAATAGTATGGCCTAACAATTCAGACACCACTGCATTTATCTCAGTGTAAATATTTGAATGTTACAGTGGCATTTGAACTTGTTTGTCCAACATGTTCAGAAAATGCCTCCATTTTATGAGTATGGAAGAATTGTGGGACAATCTTGACTGTGTGTAGACTCCATACTAACTTATTTGTATCATTCCCATGCACGAGTGAGGACAAGTAAGCTTGTGCATTACAATGGGTCAATTCCAACCAACCAAATGTTTATGCTACCACATCTTCCACCTCCTGAGCAGGAAACCAGAGCCAATAAAATTTGGGAGCGTCTCTTTGGTATGAATGTCAGTGGCGGTTTGTGGCTCAGGTGGTAGAGCAGGTTGGCTGCTGATCCCAAGGTTGGTGGTTGGATCCTTAGTTCACTCCGGCAAAGGTTGCGTCAGGAATTGCATCTGACATAAAGCCTGGACCAGATCATATGGTGCATGTGGTGATCAGCTGCTGTGAGCCCTCATGGGAGCAGCTCCTAGGCAACAACAAGAACAACTTTGCAGTCCTTCATTGCAAAAATTGACAGAATGTTAGATCTGTGCATGACCACTTTGTAATTGGTATTAATCAACTAGAGCATGAAGTCAAAGATGAACAGGATATTATAAAGAACTGGAACAGGAACATTTTTTGTCTGTTTACAAATGCATGGTGGTGTCAACACCCTTTCATTCCTGTCTTGTTCTGCAACAGGTAAATTATCTACTGTAGAGGTTTCGGTACAGAGCGACGGCCAGGATGATTGTGGCGACGTTAAAAGGCATCGGGAAGCAGCTCCTGCGGGTGAAGGTAGTGGATTGTAACACAGAGGATTCCCGCTTGTGTCGATGCCTCAACACATTTGACTTGGTGGCCCTGGGTGTTGGCAGCACGCTGGGCGCTGGCGTCTACGTGCTTGCTGGTGCCGTAGCCCGAAACAGCTCTGGACCTGCCATTGTCCTCTCCTTCCTCATCGCTGCCCTGGCGTCCGTGCTGGCTGGTCTGTGCTACGCAGAGTTTGGAGCCCGTGTCCCCAAAACTGGCTCGGCCTACCTCTACAGCTATGTGACAGTCGGAGAACTGTGGGCCTTTATCACTGGCTGGAACCTCATCCTCTCTTATGTCATTGGTGAGTCACTTTAAATAATGAAGGGAAGGAGTTGGCAGCTTCGCAAGATATTGCTGTTTACACAAATACTCTCCTCTGCACAGGAACTTCAAGTGTGGCCAGAGCATGGAGCGCAACCTTTGATGAGCTGATTGGAAAGCACATTGAGGAATTCTGCAGACGATACATGACCATGAACGCCCCGGGTGTCCTGGCAGAATATCCAGATATATTTGCCGTCTTCATCATACTCACTCTGACAGGTCAGGGGCAGCTTGGATATCTCTCTCTCTTTCCCTCTCTCGTTTTTTTTTTTTTTCTTATTATTTCACAGTACAGACATTTATATCTTGCGTTGTGTTTTGTAACTGCTTGCAGGACTGCTTGTATTCGGAGTGAAGGAGTCAGCCTTGGTGAATAAAATATTCACCTGCGTCAATGTACTGGTGCTGCTGTTTGTCATCATCTCTGGCCTGGTTAAAGGACACCTAAAAAATTGGAACTTGAACCCTGAAGAAATCCTCAATGCCGCCATCAACTCGAGCCTCAAGTGAGTGAAATGAAGAGCTCATTCCCAAAGTGTTGATTCATAATGATTTTCCAGAGTTTAAAACAATCAAATGTTTTCATCTCTTCAGTGTGTCTGATTCCATGCCATCAGAGAAAAGTCTTGGTGAAGGTGGTTTCATGCCTTTTGGTTTTACCGGAGTCCTCTCTGGTGCCGCCACCTGTTTTTATGCCTTTGTAGGGTTCGACTGCATTGCCACCACAGGTGAGAGGAAGTACGTTAAACTGGTAATCGACACGCACGAGTCCCGTCCTCTGACATTTATTTTGCCTCCCCCAGGAGAGGAAGTGAAGAACCCCCAGAGAGCCATCCCTGTTGGGATCGTGGCTTCGCTCCTCATCTGTTTTGTGGCGTACTTCGGCGTGTCTGCAGCCCTCACTGTGATGATGCCTTACTACATGCTGGACAAGAACAGCCCTCTGCCTGTGGCCTTTAAGTATGTGGGCTGGGAGGGAGCCACTTATGCAGTGGCCGTTGGCTCTTTATGTGCCTTGTCGACCAGGTAAGAGGCTCTTCTGCTGCCTCTCAGCACAAGAAGTCATAGAGGAGTTGCAATTATTCTGCATGCATTTTTAGGAGTTAATAATTCATGTTCAGTACACTGAGTATACAGTTCTTGGTGTGTTCTCAGCTCTTTAATTTGGTTTTAATATTAGAAATATGAGGCAAAACCCTTGATGGGTTTTCATGGGTAGCAGATGACAGATTCTGGAGCTGATCCACTGAGAGTGAATATTGTGTACTGTTTCTTTGAAGTAGATTTTTATGAAACACAGCACAACTGATGTTATTTAACGCTGTTACTTAAATGTGCCCTGTGGAGTTGTGTTCCAAACAAAGTTTCTGTTTACACCTAGGTCGCATTTACTTACTGAAAGTGTGTGCATTTCTGAGGTCTAACAAAAGAATACAGAACACATTTGCTTCATCACAAAATATTTGCTCAAATGATTTTTTTTTTAATTTTTTTTTTTTTTTTTGCTTAGATTTAATTTTTACATGCTGGGAGTCATCTTCTTCTATGCCTATGTTAGGACATGGCTGTGTTTCTTAATGCATTACTGTCCAACAGCCTATAGTACTTCATTTGCACCACACACACTGTATATACCAGTAAGCACTTGCACATGCATGCGTGTTATCATGCATATACAGTGTAAACCTACATGCATGCACATAAATACACACATAAATTCATACACATTCTGTATATAAAGTGGGTCCAAAGGTCTGAGACCACTTTTGCATTCACTTGAATACGTTAACATACTCAACACTGACACGCTATGTATGTGTATTATGTATTAGATTTTGGCCTAGATGCTTCTTATGCATGTGCATGAGAGTAAACAAATTGGGCAACAAACACCATTGGGCTTCCTGATGTCAAAAAATCACTTACTTTTTAATCTTTTCAGAACAAATTTTAGTTCCCAATAATGTTTATGTATTCTTTTATAACAGGATATTAAGTGAAGAATATTATTATAATCGAAGCAAAGTAAATTTCCCTAGAATGATCTTTTGGCCAGAGCTGTGCACCCTGCATTATTTCTATTTACTTTTTGTCTCTGTCTTAACGGCACAGCAAACAATATTTTAGGCAGTAGTTAGCTTTGTGGTTAATGTTTTTATGGGCTGCCCATTCCTGTTTCAACACACAAAAACATAGTTTTCTATTTTGCATTTGGTGTAGAAGAACTTGAACTTCAGAGATCCCTGACCCCGTCCTGATCCAAGACCATTGGAATGAATTACATTGTTGCACAGCCCAACACTAGTTACTGCCTTTGTATCTGATTGGGACCAAATCTAATGCTCCACCAAATCTAATGCTCCACCTGTATATACACTACCCCATGTAGTGTATATACAGAAATTTTATAAAAATGAATTATGTGTGTTTTTGATCCTTATTTTCTCTATTTAATTTTTCCAGACACCTTGTTCCCTGTTCTAACTGTGTGCATTCACTTGCACGGCATGCTTTTTCTCTCTCTCCCCTACTAGTTTACTAGGCTCCATGTTCCCAATGCCCAGAGTGATCTGGGCCATGGCAGAAGATGGCCTTCTCTTCAAATCTTTGGCTAAAATCAGCCCACGAACCAAAGCCCCTCTAACAGCAACAATAACATCAGGTGTTGTGGCAGGTGAGGTCACGATCTAAACCGACTAACTGGTTTGGGTTCTTGTTAGAACCCTACAAGACTCTTGGTGCACATGGCCTCAACACAAGCACTCAGCCAAAAACCAACATGGTCGCACAGCATGAAGGCAAATGTTCTATTCTTTAGCACAGCAGGCTGTGTGGTCAATCCGGATGTCAGGCTGAGGGTGGCTGCAGTTGAGGCCCTGTGTGAGAAACCAGAGTTCAGGAACATTTTTTCGAGTTATAATTCTCTGCCTCCTCCTCCTCCTCCTCCTTGCTTCATCCTCGGCTTAGTCTCCTTGGCTCCATGTTTCCGCTCCCACGCATAATCTTTGCTATGGCTTGCGACGGTCTGCTCTTCTCGTTTCTGGCACGTGTCAGCGAGAGGAAGACGCCCATCATCTCCACCTTGGTGGCAGGGCTTATGTCTGGTAGGTAGCAGAGATGAGGCCAAAGGCAACAGTGCCCCCTTGTGGAAGGAGGATGGTGTGTGGGCTTGTAAATAAACAGAGCTGTTTGAAGATTGCTTATTTTCTAAAAAAAAAAAAAACTGATCTGCATTATATTGTGATGAATGTCCTCCTGCAATTTTTTAACTGTTGGATTAACTTGAAGAAGTCTGTCATCTTGCTCATGTGTGTGTTTCTCCTGTGTGTTCTGCAGCTGTGATGGCTTTCCTGTTTGACTTGAAAGACCTGGTTGACCTCATGTCCATTGGCACTTTGCTGGCCTATACTCTGGTTGCTGCCTGTGTGCTGGTCCTCAGGTAGTCCTCATCTCTTAGTTTGTATATCCAGCCTAAGCCTGACAACCCACTAGAGGATTACCAGGCTGAACAACACCATATTTGCACATCCTCAGTCCGAGAGGGAAATCCCCAGCCAGAGGCCAGTCAGACCACTTAGTCTGAACGTGTGTCGGTTTCATTTTATTACTAGATGACTGATCCAAGCTGTTGGTGATATCGAATGAGATAATCACTTGGAGACCCCTAACCTAACCAAAGCTTCTGACCTCCAGCATCACTAAAATATGTCATCCCAAAATATAAACCATTATTTTGTATTTTATGCATTTTAGTAGATCACAGTGCTGAATCATCTAAAAACATTTGTATTCATATTTACCATATGAAACATCAGTTGTTGTGAGTTCAGGTTTTGACTGTCTTTCTGTTTTGGCGTCTGAAGGTACCAGCCTGAACAGCCCAACATGGCTTATGAGATGGCCAACACTCAGGATGAAGCTGAAATTGCAGAGTCTTACAACGAGGGGACCATCGACATGCTGCCACAGCCAGAGGATCGCTTCACCATCAAGAATCTCCTCTTCCCTTCAAACCCAGAGCCCTCCATGCTCTCCGGCTTCGCTGTCAACATTTGCACCAGCATACTCGGTGAGAGACACGGCCCAGAGAGGTGCCAGGATAATTCACCTGGTCACTGATACAGTAAATCATCTGATGTTCTGTCTGTAATATTTTCTGCTTTATTTATTTTATTTATTTTTATTTATATTTTTTTTTTCCCCACTCAGGTGTCCTGGTGTGTGTCTTCAGTGTTGTAGCTGTTCAAGGAGGGCTGGCACCCTGGTCAGTGGCCGTCCTCAGCATTATCATGTTGATTTGTCTGATTCTCACCTTCATTGTGTGCAGACAGCCACAGAGCAAGACAAAGCTTGCCTTCAAGGTACAGTGTGTTCTTTCAACCAAGAGTTACAACACCCAGGTTTAACTGCTGGAAAATACAGTACAAAACAGTGGGGGGGGGAGGGGGGGGGTTGCTTTTGAGACTTTATCCTCAACCTCCTAAAAGACTTTGGATCTTTTACACTACACATTGTGTTTACATAACTTTATTTACAAAGTACATCTTTACACAGCAAATTTTTATTTGTTTTCTGTTCAAATCATTATTGAAATCAAATGGCAGGAACCTGACCCTTTTATTTAATTTAGTACACCATCATAGCGAACACCCCCATATTTCTTAATGGCAGTAAAACATTTTCATGCCATAATGAGACAAATGGAACCTAATAGATGCCTGGAAAACATGAAATAACCTTAAATGTATGTCAGGCTTTCAACATTTGTGAGGCACATGTTTGTGCTCAATGGCTTCTACCAAATAAACCAGGCAGAGGTATTTCCCAGCACTTTATACTCTAAAGTTGAAATGTCATTACTCATTAAATATGCTCATGTTCTCCTCACAGGTTCCCCTGCTGCCCTTTGTCCCGATCATTAGCATGTTTGTCAACGTGTACCTGATGATGCAGCTCGACAGAGGAACCTGGCTGCGTTTCACCATCTGGATGGTCTTAGGTACTTTGGATTTTTTTTTTTTGCCAACAATATCAGATATTACTGTGTTGTTGTTTATTGTGTTGTTGATTTTTACTATTATTTCTTCACCATTTGTAGGCTTCATTATCTACTTTGGCTATGGTATCCGAAACAGCGCAGAGGCAGTGTTGACCACGTCCAACGCCTACCCTCCAAACTGCACAATCAAAGGAGAGCCCATGGGCACAGAGAAGGAGGCTTTCCTACACGACAAGCAAAACGCCGACGGAGACAACGAAGAGGAAGATTCCTGAGGAAACGACAGGTTCACTTATCCACTCTGGTTCCAAATATCGACCTAAAATATCTGCAAATCCAGGAGACACATATGACTTATATGCACCCCTTCATTCAAAGCGTTGAGTTGTATTTCCTAATTCCATCCCAATACAATTTGGTAAAAGACAAAAAAAGTGAAACAAGAGGATGAAACAACTTGTGTAAGAAAACCAAGATTTTAGTTGAGAAAAACTTTTGTTTTCTGGACAAAAATATATATATTTTTGTATATTTTACAATTTGATATGATTAATTTCACTAAACACAAATGAAGCTGTGGAGTTTTAACAACTAGTTTTAACACTTTCATAAAGGTATATACAAGACGTACAGTACAGACATCTAATGTTAAACTTTATTTTGGTTCCTTCATCCACATCAGTCTGAAGTCGAACCCTTTCAAGTTCAGCATTTGTTACTGCTCTCTTGGCTTGAAATTGCTCGACATTTCTATATGTTTGGCTGTTTACAAAGACCAGATAAAATACAAAAGCTGTTTCATGAAATGAAGCTCATCTTTGGCAGATTTGCTTGTGTTTGGCAGATGTCCTGGTAAATGTTTGTCACTCATTTTGCAGCATTAGTAGGCACAGTGCCGGCTACTGTGTCCAAATCCCATGAAAGATTATTTTTTAAATCCGTATTCTTTTATTTCACACTTTTAATTAATTGCATTAATTAAGAATCAGCGAATAGTAATCATCCTTGAGTGGCTTTTGTGAAACACGTCACAGTTGTAGGTTTGTCTCATAGGTCCAACTGTGTGTGTAGAAATAATGAAATTTGTTACTGGGAAAAGGTATAGAGAGGTGTACCAATTTTATACAAACACAGCATAGTGTTAAATAACCTGGCAACTATTTTGTGCAAAATATATTGTATCTCTTTGTGAAAGGGGGGACGTTACTTGGATTTGTAGTCTAGCTGATCAAGGGTTTTTCATTGCAATAATTCATCACAGATGCCTCACATACACCAGTGTTGTCTCCATCGGGGAATTGCACTTTTTTTCTGATCAGATACTTCAGAGGATGTATTGTAAGTGCCTTTCTCCCAAATGAATGTTAAGCCTTTAGGGGTATTTCTCTACGACCAGATACAGCTGCGAAATATATATACTGTATTTTCTGTATATAATGTACACTTTGGATTTTGAAAAGCCTATATTTATAATATATAGAAATTAAACGTAATCTTCCATTTTCACTTTTTAGTCGGCATACGTCCATACAGGATGAAGCACAGTCTGACGGTGAAGCCGAACACCGAACTCGCTCACTATCGTTCGACTTGCTTTCATTTTGAAAAGCTAAGAGCTCGTATTACACCAACACTAACAGTGCACCTCAAGCTGTAATATATCTGAAAATGCCTCAGTTATTCACTGATCATGGCAATGAGAGCTGATTTTTGAGTGTGTGCTGATCCCCAGGGCAGCTAAAGTCTGAAAGCTACACATCGAGGTATGTGTGTTCACTAAGGACTGGAAATGCAATATGAAAATTGATCGCTATGATTCATTATTTTTGTGGCGATTCATGCTCCATTGAGAGAAACTATTGATGTAACCGGAAGCCAAATTGTGCTTGATGTAATTGGATTATGTGTTGAAGCCATGAATCTATTTATTGACAGGGCTCATGTAGATTTTTCTAATGATGGCATTGAACTCCAAGTTTTAAATGTTAGAGGCTTTGTAAATAAACTTTGTTGCATTTAAATTTACTGAAGCAGCATTGTCAAATAAGATTGAGCTGCATACAATTAGTTTTCCCTACACTACTTTAAAATGAAAACGTATGAGAATTGTCTGTGAAGATCACATAAAATGCTCATTTCCACGTTTTTTTTTTGTTTGTTTTTGTAAATACAGTTTTGATTTTTGCTGAAATGTTACTGCTCATATTACAGCTTTTACCTGTTTGTAACCATATCTCCCAAAGGCTTTCGTCTATAAAATCATCATGTGAAGTAAATACACTGATACCAACTGTGCCAACAGTATTGTAGCTGTTGACAGTGAACTGATGTAATGTATTTGTTTTGAAAGAGCCAGCAGAGTCATTCATCAGCTGAACATCATCTCCCTTTGGAGTTGCACAGTTTCACTGACAGTGATTGTTTTTTTGGGGTTTTTTTTTTGTTTTTTGTGATTAAATGCACCCAGGCCAGTGAAACTGCAAATAGTTCAACTTTTTTGTTGTTGTGAACATTTGCGAGCTGAACTGAAGTATTTAACGTATAAATTGTGCTGCTGAGTTATAAAAACTACCAGAGCAGTGATGGTCAACAGCTCAGCACGTGTCGTCTTCATACTGGTTGCAGTTTGTATAGTTCCTGCTGTAAATAAATCATGCTGAGACTTAAAACCACTGTCTTTGTCTTTGATTGCAGACATCCCACTAACACGTTGTAGCTAATTCCTTTCTGTCCATCCATTATATTGCTTATCCTTCAGGGTTGTGGGGGTGGGGGCTGACATTGGCACTGGGTGAGGGCACGGTACACCCTGGACAGGTCACCAGACTATTGCAGAGACATACAACCATTCACACTCGCATCTATGGGCAGTTTTCGTTTGAACCCAAACCTGCATGTCTTTGGACCCACGCAGGAACAGGGAGAACAGGCAAACCCCACAGAGAAACGCCCCAGGCCTGGGAATCGAACCCAGAACGGCCTTGCTGTGAGGCGACGGTCCTTAGTAACCACTGCTCCACTGTGCCACCCTAATTCCTCTCTGTGTGCTTTCCTATTTATTTCCCACTGTATTCATTTATTAATGATTTAGGTAATTAATTATAACTTAATGAAAATCCATCTCTTCATCAATGATTAGTTTGATTTGATTTGATTGAGTGAAAAATGGATGATAAAATACCTTGTATGTTGTCACAAGTTTGCAGATGCAGTGCACCGAAGGGTCTTGTCTATCTGGAACATCTGGATTCGCACGGAACACCTGGGTTCCCTCTTCACGTCCTCAGCTCGTGCCTGTGCAGCTGCGGGCTCGGTGCTCGATGAATGAATGGACTCTTCCTCCTGCAGGGGGCGACGCCAGCGCATGTTAACATGGGCGTTGAGTCTCCTCTCCTCTCTCCCCTCTCCTCTCCTCCCTGTTTTCCAGCGATGCTGCGGACTCTCTCCTCTCCATCAGGACTCGAGCTGCTGGATGTGTCCCTCCTCCTCCTCCTCGTCGTCCTCTCCAGCTCCTCTCCAGCCGATCACCTGAATCTAACCGGTAAGATCTACCTTTTTTCCAGACGGCGGCTGTTTTCTGTCTGTCAGTCTGAGCCTCACACCAGCGGCAGTGATAATTGGATTTATTGACACTGCTGCATCTGCTGGAGGGACTGCGGATCCTCCTGTTACATGAGGTGTTTGTATTCACGTCGTTTGCTTATTTCTGCTTCCACGAGTCTAAAGCGTAATGCAGATGATGCACAGTTGTGAGGCTGATGAAGGTAGACTCACCTTCCTCTGAGCGTGTGTCTGTGTGTGTTGTGGGGTCAGACCCTGGATTATACACCTTCTTTCACCTGTATCTCATGTTTGTGTGTCAGTCTGCAACAGACTCTGTCCTTCCTTCCCCTGTTTTTTCCTGCTCGCAGACCTACTTGATATTTTAAGGCTGTGAAAAGAGGAACTAGGCAGTAGGAGCTGAATGAGTGGACATGAGTGACCACATTCATCCACAAGGCCTGAGTCTTCTTACATTATGTAAGATGTCACAGTTGAAGCGCTGGCGACCATGTGTGCAGCACCCACAGCCACCCAGGCCTCAATTATCCAGTGATGGAAGCTGGGTGATGATACTAATTTAGCACAAAGCACATTGATATTTACGCGTATGTGCGTTCACATGGGAAACGTTCACATTTGCGCGCCACATTCAGACGTTTCTCTGGGATGTGTGTTGCCCCTGTGCCTAGTTTGCTTCTGCAGCCTCAGAGGCACACACCCCTTCGCTCTACTGTTTCCATCTCTCTCAAGTCACAACAACAGATGATCTTCTGTGAGCGTCGGTCGGTCGCACAAAGAAGTCAGGGCCACTGAAGCGTTCAAATTGGACTGAGACTGGTGCCTCCATTTTCATTCACGCTCAATATTTCATGAAGATTCCTGTTTAAGCATCTAGTGAAGCTTGGTGGACAAATGGGGGCTGTGATCTTTGCTCTGCTTCAAATTTACTGTGTGGCTGCAAAGGAAAAGAGATTCAGAGATTCTGTTTCACAGAGAAAAAAATCAAGTTGTTTCAGTGTCCACTCACACAAGGACGGACAGGTTTCATTAGTGCGCCCCGGTGAAGGTCTTGCCATCATGCTAGATATCAGGAGGCAGGTGGCAGGGTGAGCTGCTGAACAATGGGGGGATGGGGAAACATGCTCAGGGAAGCATGTTGTAGGGGCGAACATAAATTTCCTCAGTCTCCCTTGTGGCGTGATGGTGTCACCACAGGAACATTATCAGCTGTTGCAGCAGCAGGAAAAACCACAAGAGTAAAACAACCAGGAAACATGAGATATAAAGCAAAGGGATGGAAGTCACAGTGCCAATTTAGGAATGAGTCTGCATGTACATTAGGACTGTTGGGAATTGGACATTGGGGTGATAAAGGAAGTGATGAATATCACCTTAGTCAGTCAGGACGCCTGTGCTGCAGTTTCCTCAGTCAGTCAGACTAACAGCATCCTGCTCCTTCTTGCCCAGACTGTGCCGCTCAGCCCTCGAGAGATTTGTGTAGAGAAAGAGGTTGCGATAAATTAAAAAGTTTAATTATCTCTGTAATGATTTTATTTTATCCAGCACGAGAGACTGTGAAGCAGAAAATGATGAAATGCATTGGGTCAGAGAGCCACAATAAAAACACTCAATTGAACATACCAAAGTAGGGCAGGTATAATCAGGTGTCTCTGCAAGATATCAGTGTTACATTTTAATGTTGCACTTGTTCCCATTTTAGATTGAGTCTCTACCCAATCACTTATTTTAAAGCTGAATTTTAAATTTCAAACAAAAAAACTGCTGCAAAGTTAAAAAACAAAAAAAAAAGTGAGTCATATCCAGCATTCGTCCACTGTGCTGATGAATGTTATCTGAGGTTTTGCTATGTCTGTGCAGTGTTCTGCACTGCATTGATTTAGAGTTGGAAATCAATTTAAGGGATGGAGAAGCAATCATGGCTGCAGCAGAAACAATCCTGCAGCTTCTCTCTTTGAAACAAGACTTCATTTATCCAATTTGTCATCTCCTGTCATTCCTGCCAGGGAACATATTTCATGGAAGAATCTTTTTCAGAGCTTTATCAGAAGTTTGGTTGCCCATGGAGGAGTTTATGCCTTTATTTGGTTGAACAGTGGCAGAGTAACTATACAGTATGTGTGTGACCTGATAGGGAGGCAGGGGAGAGGCAGGTATATAGGGGAATCTGATTCACTGGTGCCTCTGTTCTGCAGTGCAGGTGCTGAGACAGCATTTAGTGAAGTGTGTTTTCCTATGCTGCAAACACACACTTCTCTCTTTAGAGCCTCTTTGCATTTTCTGTTAAGTGCACATCCAGAAATACACGGATAAGAAAACATGAAAACTTGGTGTATATATAGTCTGTAGCTGTTTTGTAGTGGTGTTTTCCCTCGTTTGTTGCTAGAAAACTATTTTCACACAACAGCACACATCTATTTTCATTAGATGGGAAAAGAGTAGCTGTTTCCTGCTGTGTATGTGAATTTATTAGGACATAATTGGAGAGCAAAGAGATTAGGTGGAGCAGCAGTCAGTAAGGTTTCATGCTAATCATCTGATGAGTTAAACACGGACAAACAGAGAACTTGCCAGTTTAATTCTTCTTTCTCCCCAAGCTTGTTTTGGTTATTTGCTCTTCCATTTGTTACTGATGACTTCCCTTTAAGCAACAAGACTCTCTGCATACCATTGACTACTTAAATGAGGAAGTGGGCACAAAACCTATCAAGACCCTTTTTTTTAAAACGTTAACACAAGGTGAGAACTTGATTTTTATAAATGCTTTTGTGAGCAATCCACTTCCTGAGATGGGAGTGTCTTTTTCTCTGGGCTGTACAAGAGTCCACTGAGTGATTTTGGCTGAAGAGATGGAGAGAAACTGCAGAGGTTGGAGCACCGCTTGCCTCCCCTCATTTAAAGCTTAATTAGAAACCCTCTGTGCTAAATATCAGACCACATGAACACACCTGCTTGGCTGACAATCATTGCCCGATACATAGCAATTAGTAAATATGGTTTTTCTAGCCAGTAATGAGCAGCCACGTTGCCGTGCAAGTGCACAAAGACCCAAAACTGATTTTGACAGTCTTGTGGTCTTTGAAGGACTTAAGAAGCTTCCCCTGAATGATCTCAGCAGGGCAAGTCAGTCCCACGTGGTACTAGCATATTTTTTCCAGCCTACAGTTAGACATCAGTTTAATTTAGGCCGACTCTGACAAGTTCCTCCCATGGTGTGCAGAGATCATGCGATCTGGAGCTAATTGTGCACTCAAGAAACATTAAAAAGCCTGTTAGATTATAGTAGCAATACAGTGGTAGGAACATGATGGGGAGAACCCAGAAACCAGTGCAGGATGGAAATGGTCTTTTTATGACAGAGATGCCTGAAGACGCCTAAAACATAAGAAAACATTCTGCCTCACAAGCTGCATTACAACATGTTCACACGTCGCAGACTGTAGTGTCCACATACAAATGACAACATCATCCACCTGCATTGCTTCCTAGAGTGAAATTCATTATTTTTTGCCTCTTTTGTAGAACTTTTCAAAGACAGTTAATTGAAAAGTTTCTGCTTTATTTTGTTTCTGCAGTTTTCTTTCCTTCCACAAAGAAGCCAGTTCAGTGTGATTAGTTTCTTTCTTTGGTCCAAGTTAAACTTAGTGACCTCAGTTGAAATCAGTGCTAACAGAATGTAAGGGGAATTCGTAATTTGACCTCAGAAGGGTTAACAGGATCTTGTTTGCAGTCTGTTCTCCTCTCTGGTCCACAATATTGTACCTTTATGGTATTATTCTTGTGGAATGGGGTCAGCTTTCACTCAGTGAAGAAAAGGATTTTGGCAAATGACAAACCACTAAAAGGATTTGTCCTAGTTTTAGGTTTTGTTTGCTGTCGTACATTTGTGGCCAGTACATGTGTGTGAGAACAGTGATTTACTCTTTAGGGTATATTATGTACTTGTTGATCATAGAAATTGGTTCATAAAATAGACTATAAATTAGTAAGGAGACATTTATTAAATTTCCTAATGGAGTTTTCTTTGTTAAATGGTTTTCAGAAGCTTGTCTTTTGAAAAAGTGGCGCACAGCAGAAACGATAATAGTTCCTCAGCTCCCTGACAATTGTTCAGGCCCTTGAAAAAGAAATAAAATTATTTTGTGCCTTGTTAATTCATAGTAATATATTAAAGCAGACTGTGTTGACATCATTTCACTGAATGAGATTACACCTCTAAAATACTTTCTCATCAAGTCATATTTTCTTGAACTTATTTGGTGTTTGTTGTTTTTATACAGGATAAGGACCCCAGATGTCATGAAGATCCATCCTCCAAATTAGACATGATATTCAACGTTGTGATTGCTGGCATGCCGGAAAGGAATGTGAAAATCAGTTCCTGGTTCCTGCTATGCCTCTAAGACTCTTTGATGGGTAGGCAGGGCAGACCTTTTCGTAACTGATGTCATGGATGATTGATTTTTAAAGTGCTCTTGAGGGTGCTCTAAACTCAGAGCTGTATCAAAATGTGCGAGCGTGGAGAGCCCTTCAGTGGGGGGGAGTTAAGGAATAACAACCAGCAGGGTGGCGTGCTGGCTGATGGCGATGCTAACGCTAATGATGTCCGGACGGAGGATGGTGGGAGGATGGGCGATACAGCCTCTCTGTCGGGGCTGACGACTGACACGGCAGAGCAGGACAAAGTCATCATCTGGGGTACAGACTCGCAGTGTGATGACCCTGAACTGGCCGAGTTCGAGATGCTGGAGTGTCAGGAGCTGGAGGCGTACCTCGTTGAGGATGGAGAGGACTTTGTTGGGCTTGCAGACCGGAAGGAGCTTCCAGAACAGCCTTCATCATGCAGCAGAGCCATAGCAGAACAAACAACAGATAATAAGAGTAGGGGAGAGAGGAAGTCCTTTCTGCGTGGTGCCAGTGAGCAGGAATCCAGTCCCTCTCATGTCTCAGAGGACAGAGAGGTCTCCAGGACTGAGTTAAGCTCTGAAACTGATGTCTTTGTTTCCTGTCTGTCCACCGTTTCAAGCATGGCCACTGCTATGGACACTGTTGGCAAGACCCAGACGACAGACTCCTGGCACATTGCCTCTGGACCTTGCACAACCATCTCCGAAGACCTGACTCTGGCTTCCCAGACCTGCAACACCATCTCTGAGAGAGGCACTGCCTGTCAAAGAGCTGAGCGTCCTTCCCTCTCCTCTGGAAAAAGCACAATACATCAGAAAGATGTGGACATTAATTTGAATTCAACAATTCACTCAGATGAGGTTGAATTGCAGGCACAAGTGAGTAATGGAGTTGCTCCATGTCAGGATGTCGTTGATGAGCACAAGAAGAACAGTAACCAGAGGAATAAATCAGGCAGCATCATTTCAGAGGGAGATTCTGATCAAGGGAGAAGTATTAAGCACAAGGCTTTACCTGCAACAGAGATATCGCATGAAGAAAGCAACACTAAAATGGATAAAAGCACACAAGCTGATGAGGCCCCTGATGTGAACTACAGCCTACCTAAAACAGGTACAAAGGAGCCTCAGTTGTCAATTCAACCCAAAGCCATAAAGAAACAAGGATCATTTGATAACACATTGAAAAAGCAAAATTCTTTTGACAAGTCTTTTAAAAATCAGCCTTCATTTGATAATACTTTAAAGAAGCAGCTCTCTTTTGATAACACCATCACCTCCAGCTCTTCAAGTCTGGAGAGGAGGAAGCCATGGGGAAGCCCTAGTCGACCAGCAACTCCTACTTCCTCTAAAACTACCTCCTGTTCGCCCAAGAGACGACCGCCTGGTTCTCCAGCCAAGGTCCAGGGCATCAGGGCACTGAGCTTGGAGCGTACTGACTCTCCTCAGAAAGCTTTAACCCAAACAGTCAAGCCACCGGGTAAAACATTGCTGAGCAGTGGAATCCCCAAACCTGTCCTGCCTTCGCAGAAAGAACATGAACCCAGGAGGTCTTCTTCTCCCCAGAAGCCCAAAAATGTCCGACCAAAAATCATCACCTATGTTCGGGCGAGTCCTCAATCAAAACCTCAAGTCACAGATGCACCACACGAAGCCTCCACACACCCACTAAGATTATCCTCATACTCCAGCCCACCAGCTCATAAAGATCCAAAGGCTGGTCCTCAGTCTAAAGCCACACCGGTGCTGTGTTCCTCCAACCTGCTGTTTGACAAATATCGACAGGAGATGCAGAAGGCAGGCTATCACCCCTCAGGCGTGGCTGCCACAGGAGCAAAACCTCCAAGCAGCACCATCTCTCAAAGGCCAAGTGGGAAGTCGGACAGCTTTCATGAGGAAGTGCCAGAGGTGAGAAACTAAGTTTTGATCTTTTGATCTGACACATTTACATGACACAAGTGGATAGTTGAAGTATAGTAACTTTGAATCCTGGTAGTTTCATCTAGCCGCAGGTTGGCAAAATATCTAAGTTATGCTTAGTGCAGGAAGGAGGAAACATGGTCACTTTCCCCAACCAGTCAAGTGTCAGTGAACTGTATAAATTAAGTGAACTGTATAAATATACTGTATAAATTTATAACAGTGAACTGCTATGAATGTGCACGTCAGTAGAAGTTGGTTGCTTGACCTGCATTAATCCAGCATCCAGCTTTCTCGAGAGCAACAGCCAATCAACTTCACACGCAACAGTACTTCCTTGTGTCCTAAGCAACACACTCTGCAGTGTATGTGGTCGGTCCGGTTTTGTTTGTTACTGCAGGAGGCAGCTGCTCCACTTTGATCAGATAGCGTCTGGGTTAAGTTCCATCCATCCATCCAACCATTTATCTGTTAGGGTTGCAGGGGGCTGGAGCTAATCCCATCTGACATTGGGTGAAGGTGGACACCCTTGATAGGTTGCCAGTCTATCACAGGGTCAACATATAGAGACAAACAGAGACAAGCAAGCATTAACACTTACATTTTATGGGCAGGTGAAGTTTCACCCTTCTTAAAAGTCTTGCATGTGCGTGCTCTACACATGCCCTCATAGTGTACTTCCACCTTTTTCTTTACATCAAGTAACACGTAGAGCAGCGATGTATGACGTTTTGTTGCGAGCTGCACATCCAAAAACTCAGTCAACACTGCACTTCCTCGGGTCTTCAGCAATACACTGACAAAGTTTGAAGACACTTGGGTGAGCGGATGTCGAGACAGTTGAAATTCCTCCATTGATAGTTGCTGCATAGCCCATGGTAGTGTATACGTACATAACCATTAACATGGTTGTATTTATGCATTTTAGAAAGCTGTTTTTTGTTCTTTGAATTTGTGCCTTCCCACAAATACAAAGAACAAACAAAAGGATCAATCAGGCCCATAATAAAGGGAATTATTTACCAAAGAGAAGATACATCAACTGTAATGCTAACAATAAAGGTTGCTAAATATTGGAGCAGTCGCTTTCGGTAGCTTTTATCAATTTATGACTTTTCTTTAATCACTGTATTCCATATCAAAAATACATTATATCATCTTAAAGCTCATCAGCAGGAATCACAGTTGTTGTAACTGTGGCTGACTATATTGGTAATGTTCTTCACCGGCAGGTCTCTCAAGAAGGCGGCAGCATCTACCGCTCACCCAGATCTCTGAGGCCTCAGCTGGGGTTAGGGGCAGTCGCCAGGCAGCCTGCAGCCAAGACAAGAGTTCAGCAAACAGGTCAAAGGTCAACCCAGGCTTCAAGCCAGTCTGCTCAGGCGGCCCAGGACTCTGCAGGTGAGATGGTCATCAGATAGTGTGATGGTGAAGTGTCATGAAAGTCCCATTTAAATGAGATTGAAAATTCACACATGGATGTATGTTCATTAGAAGAGGAAAATAAGAGTTGAGTCATAAAGTATAATACAGTTTTTTCAGTGGAATTAAGAGCTTCACAGACGAGAACACAAGGACGAATTTAATGTGCTGCATATTTATGTGTGTATGCAGTAAAACAAAGACCGGTTTTAAGACCTTTAGACAATTGTGGGAAAATAATTTAATGAGAGCTTTCTCCTCTCTCTGCATCATTTGCTATTCTGAGAACATCCCATCGTCGGTGTCGGAGAAGTTTCTTCTCTGGCTCGTCTCAGTGATTATGGATGAGGGAGCTAAAGTCTTTGAAGTGCAAAGCATTTGATAGCAATGTCACTCACACATCCTAGCAACTCACACTCTATATTTCTACATACTCACGTTATGAGTTATAATGCAGTCACCACATGAGGCTCTCTTACTCTGTTTACATGCAATTTCATCACTGAATGAAGGTTGTAAGAGATTAGTCATTAGTAATAGAGAGATTAGAGATTAGTGAGATTAGTGAAAGTGACACATCCATTTTTTATTCATCAGAGCAGATGTAACTCAGACTGTGACTGCCATCATTTTCATCAGAGTAAATCATGTAACATTGAAACAGATAGTGTGTCCCCAGTCTCAGAGGGTCTTGGATATGCACCCACAGATATTGTAATGTTGCATATTTTCCAATCTACCTCCAGGAGAGCAAAAGAGGTCAGGTCCAGAAACCACCCCTAAGAGCCTCCTGCTCAAACCAGGCCAGTCTGGTCTCCGTCCTCCAGGCTTCTCCGCCCTGCCAGCTGCCCGTCTGGCTGCCTTCGGCTTCGTCCGGAGCTCCAGTGTCTCATCTGTGTCCAGCAACCAGTCTAATGACAGCAGTCACAGCGATCCCTGTCGACCCTCTCAGCGTGAGTCACTCTTTCTCCACACATTTCATATGAATAAGCATTATACAGTTTCTGCTACTTCATTTCACACTGACTGTCTAATAAGAGCCTCAGACATCACATAGACACCGTTCAGTCTGATTAAAAGGATATTTCACATTCATGTTTCATCACATCTACACCTCCTTATTCATCCGCCAGCGGTTGTGGCTCCCCCTGCTATACTCAGTTACTATAGTAACAACCACTGGCTTTGTTTCATTTTTTCATTTATTTATCACAAGTAGGCGCTGAAAGCTGCTGCACCACGGAGGTTTTGATGAAGAAGTCTTAAAGTCTTCCTGCTCTCTCAGCTGCCTCTCCTCAGCTCGCGAACTGCAGCATTTCATCTTGATCAAGCCGTGGCACCACCTCTCATGAACCTCCTGCAGCCGACATTTAGAGAAATCATCGCCACTAAAATTCATTTGACAAGCTGGTTATGTCTGTGTGTAGTTGAGACATAAGAAATATGTCGGGACAAGCTGAGAAGTTGTCAGTTACGGCTTTTTAAAAAAATTTATTACAGAGAAGGCCTTAACTGAATACAGTATTAGCAGTGTGTGTATATGTGTGTGTGTGTTGTGCACTAGTGTGGAGCCACTGCAGATTCTTTTGTTCACAGTGCTGACTCAAACCAACCACCAGCTCAACGTGCTTGGACAAACTGTTGTCCCCTTTGCACGTTCATATCAAGAGAAAGTGACTCAGAGAACTTACACCGCTTATTTACTTCTTCGCTTATTATAAAACATGTGTATAAGATTAATCCAAACCAGCCAAAAGTGGTTTGCACAAGTGTCTCCGCGGACAAATATGATGAAGGCTTAGCACCGTCCTCTGCTCAAGTGTCACCACATTTGTTCCACTCTTAGACAGCTGACTGCTGCCGTTCCCTGATCACTACTTTTAACGTCTTCTTCTGACCGGCTGGATTCAAGGGATTCCTCGAACACCGCTGATGCAGACATGGTTTACAGACTGGGGTGGGAAAAAAAAAAAGTAGAAAACAGCTGTTGTCTCATGCGGGGTGCGTCCCCCAGCCTCAACTGCAGTAACTGCTTCACATGTTTGTGGCAGTCCTGTCTTCCCTATTTATAATCCCTGAAATGAGAAAGTGGTGCCAGCGGCTGCACTGTGCGTCAAAACACAGAGTCGGGGTGTGGTATGACGGGACAATCTCTGAATCTGTTTTTACCCCAGACACCTCTGGCCCACCTCTCTCTTGCTTTCAGTCAGGCCAGATAATGATCTCTCGCTCCACCTTCCCCAGCATCCTCCCTAAAAGGCTCCAATGTACACTTTACTGGGTTATTTTGTACCATTTTTAACACTGATTCTTCAGAAAACAACCACAGCTCGAGATGATAACCTACACTCCTGTAAGTGTGTCCTATTCTGTCTGTCATTGGCATTGTTGTCTTTGTTTGTGGAGCTGTTCTTAAATTTGTCAGCCACCCACAGCAAAAACTGCAGTTTTCCATTCAGTAAAAAAGAAAGAAAATTGTAATTCTGCTTGTGCTATAGTGAATAGATTGGTGTCTACCAGAGAGTAATACGCTTGGGAGTAGTTCAGACAGCATATACATGACTGGCAGCTTGCATGGCAGTGTTTCCCTTCAGGCAGTTGGCTCAGACAGCTCTATTAGTATGCCGTATGCTTCGAATGCAGCCACATTTCACCGGGGATGCACTCCAGTAAAACACTGTGACTGGGAGTGAGTACATCCTCTCAGATGCCATAATGAACACGAGGTGATGACATATTGAATTTATCTGTCCAGCTCATTTGGAGAACACAGTGTGCTCATGTGTCTTTGTGCTACTTGGATTGGAGAGATTCTTGATGTTTGGAGCTACAGTGTGTTTGCTTTTAGAAAAACGCTGTTTATTAGCAATTGTAACAATTGTATTCAGTTGATCTACAGAAAACAAGTCATTTAAGTGTTTTATCAAGCAAAAATGTCAAATGTTAATTGTTTCCAGATTCTCATATTTGAGGATCTGCTGCTTCTCTCTGTTGGTCAGACAGTCCAAGCTGTTTGAACACCATCTTCAGCCCTATTTTCTGACAGCATGGTGTGGCTACCACTGGCTGTGTACTTGACAATCCAGCTTTAAGCTCTGCATATCAGTTCCAAGTGAGACTTCACAGCAGTTTAAGCAGCTCAAGCCTCTGTGGCATGTTCTAAATATTAAGCCTCTCCTCCTGTGGATCAGTCAAATCCATGCCACGTCCTGCAGGAAAGAAAAAACACCACACGCAAATTTCCTCAAAGTCTGCTCACCCCTTACTGGTGACTGCGAGGCCCATCTTGTCTTTTAATCTGTCTTCTGAAGAGCAGATTAGATAAAAAATGTGAGGTACATCGGCACAGACACATTTCAGCTACACTGTACGATACCCTGCCTCTTCATTTAGAGACTAACTTCGTGTTTTTTTCTTTTTGGTCCAGTTAAACAGTGATTTGTTGCCTAAAATACATCCTGAGGGATTTCCCAAAGTTCAAATTGGTGTCCTACTGCAGTATTATCTTGCACCATTTCTGTCACTTCTGATGGGACAATAAAATAACGGTGGATCAAACTAATTCGACAAAAAAAGACAAACCATCTTTTTCCTATGACATCTTGTCTGAAGTTGTTTAGTTGCACTTGCATTACACAGGCCTGACAGCTTAACTAGGAAAAGCTTATTATAATTTAGACAAAGGATTTATTTGCAAATAGAAAAAATGAGAATTGGTTATAATAAGGATAAGCCTTATTGAAAATGCAAAACACAATTCATGTATTTAATATTCATAACCTGTCCTCTCTCCGTGTGAATTAGTCACCAGCAGAGTCAAGTTCTCCTTCGCGCCGTGCTGGTGCAACACTGATCAGAGGATGCTTACAGCAGGGAATGTGATTTGTATAGTACACGCTGGCTAGAAACAAGCATTTAGCAGCGTGAGTCGGCCAGTCGGCTCCATGGCTCTGTCTCGAGTTCAGGAGGATGCCTTTGGAGAAAAAGGGGGAGGAGAAAAAAAAGCATTTGCTGACTCTCCCAAGTGAATTCAGACGCAGGGAGGAGAGTCACTGCGCTCCCATTGGAGGTTTCACACAGGCCCTGGGCAGTTTAACATCAAAATGGATTTAATGTTCTCTTTCTAATCTGAATTTTTAAATGTCATCTACAGTCATTTTAAAATGTGACACCATATTGAATGGTTTTATCTTTGATTCAGCCACCTTGAACCATCTTCTGACTTATTCATTCTCAGATCAGAGTCATGAAGCTATAAATGCTTTAAAACAGCAGTTCTCCCCCCTCTGAAGGTTGACCACCGGTGCAGCATGTGTCAGCACCCTTATTGATGCAGGAGCTGAATATTTCATGATTAGTAATTGGAGCTATCTGGTTTGCAATTCCTGACTTACTCGACTTACTTACTTGACTTAACCTGAGTGCTGGATTTTCTAATACAGGGCTGGACTCTTTACCATTCAATTTTAAAAAGCAATAATAATAATAATAATAATAATAGAAATGGTAATAATTATGACAATGTATAATAACTGCAAGGATCCTCCTGTTTGTTGTTTGGAGGGAATGTTTGTTCCTGGTGTTGTTTTTCTGTTGGATTGCTCCTTGCTACAGTCTCAGTTTGTCTATGAATCAAAGCCTTTCCTATCCACAGAGCTAGAGGCGTAATAACAGCTGTTATGAATGTAATGATTGCAGCCTTTTTTGCTCCTCTCTGTGAATTTCTATGGTTAAAAAAAATCAAACAGACTCTCCAGGGAAAGATAGTGATCTGCTGATACTTAATCCTAAAAATATTAAGGGAACACAAGATGGGAGATCTCACTGACCTATAAAGGATCATGGGATCCTTTATAGGTCAGTGAGAGTTGATTCACAGCACTGTTACTGGACTAAAGTATGCTCTGGACAAAATATATGCTTTTTCATTTTTCTAAGTGAAAGGTGATGTTTTTGTGTCAGGTGTCAGATCTATCTCCATTTTAACTGATATATTTATGCACTGATGTACTATAAATGTAAACATCATGAGAAAGCTACAACACCACCCATATAACAAGACTTAGTATTGAAAATGCAACATAATGATATACTGTAATGGATTGGAAGGATCAAAGTAGCAATACTTTGGAGTTTGTTAAGTCAATCATTGCCCAATAACTTGTTCATTTTTCCCTGTAAATAGAAACCTTTAGAAAGCTTTGACAGTGTCTGACTGTGTTTTTACGTTTTTTGACATTTCTGACAGCAGATCCCAGCAGTGGAAGTGATGACACACCTTTACACAAAGCTACAACAAGTGAAGCTTCCCACGCTCAGAGCCGACCTCAGCCTCCCAATGCCCCCAGCCTCCAGCGCCGCACTCTGCCCCCACAGCGCTGCTCCCCGCTGGGTAAGTCCGCACAACACATGGCCAGTGGAAACAAATGTACGGGGTTACATTGTTGCGTGTATGTGGTGATGGGGTTATCTCCAGACACAGCATACATGTGCCATAGCTGCCTCCACAACCTCAATGGTTCAAGGTCAGTCTGTCTGGTAATCCAATGACCCTGAAGATTGGATGTGTCACACAGGGAGGTGTCAGCACTCAAACTGCTCTTGACCACTGATAAACTGCAGCCCTCACATCACATGTTGCTGCTCATGCCTCTGTGAGGGTGATTTCAATGTGTCACCTTTCTCTGGTGCCACTGAGCTGTGTAATAGAACAGGAAGACAGTTGGCCAATCGGGCACTTTACAGACACTGGGGAACTGAGGCTTTCTAGTCATTGTCAATGTCACTGTGCTACACAGTTAGGCTGACCATACCACGAGTGGCCAGGCAGAAATAGCTGAATGTATGGTTTTTAGTGCCGGACCTGCTTCAGGGAGTTCATTTACATATGAGACTGTGGCTCGTGTGGATTTTTTGTATGTTTAAAATTGTGAAAATTAAGCCACAAGGCAGAAGTAAATGCTTTTAGCACCATTAGGAAAATTACTTTACTGATTACTGACCACAAGGTCATCATCAAGGCATTATGCATCTTTTCCTAGTTTTATGTCCATCAATGTTACTTTACATTGCCTCTGTGAGGTGTTACTTAACAGGATAATAATGCCACATAAGTACCTAGAGGCACTTGTATAAAGTATGTTTTCTCATGGACAGTGGTCATTTAACACAGCAAATCACAAAGGATTTATGGCCTAGCAGGAATCACCAGCTAGATCTCAAGACTTCAAGACTTGAGCTCTAGCTGAGCTGGAAATATTAGTGCGACAGGCCTTGACCAACTACTGTTCAACTCACTGTCCCAGTGGGAGATCAAATTTAAGAAGAAAATATTCAACATAAAAATGGAGCCCTTCTCGAATGTATCTTTAGATTGCTTGGCCTTGCATCACAGCAGTGATATGATGCCATATGATACATTACCACTATGCTGATGTTGGGGGTCTTTGCTGTCAGTTGGTGAACATGGTGCCACTGATGGCATCTTTGCAGTTAATCATTGAATGTGGAATATCGACACCACCCAGTGGTCACAGGGTGTGTTTCTGTGTGAGCCAGCAGCTGCTTCCTGCAATTGAAAATATGGAGCAGCAACTCCAGCTAGTGGCCACTGTACTTCACTTCACTGTTTTCTCACTCAGGGTTCAAACCAGTTGTTCTCTGAATCTTTTGGTTGTGAACTTTTCAATGAAAAATGTATAGATTTTTTTTTTTCAGATGGTTTCAATAGAATAAATTTTAGATTTTAGGTCTGAAGAATATTTCAAGAATAGTTCCCCAATTAAAGAATGAAATAAAACTTCTGCTTGATAATTGATATTGAGATTGATATGGATTAATGTCAAAATGTAGTGTTATTAGTGGTGCATTAACATTTTTATTACATATCAAAAAATATATTATAATTTATAAATTCAGATGTTTTGCATGTAAAACTCAGCCTACAAAGTAACTTGTGACTTTAACTCTTCAAATTAATTAAATTGATTTTTAAAAAAGTTAAAAAGAAAACAAAATGTCTGCTGAATGGTAGAGCATGCAATAGATAATGTTTATGTACGTAAATGAAAGCAGGTATATTTCTTGAATTGAATTTTTCTGTCCTGCTCAGCCTCTAGGAGGGAGGTGCAGAAGGACGCAGAAGCTGTGATGCCACCAAAGTCCTCCCCTAAAAGATTTGCAGTGGTTTCGCCCAAGCCTCAGTCCCCTGGTGAGTCTCATACACACATCCATCACAGTGCAGTGTGTGTACATGTAAACACATACTGTGTACACAAACACTACATATCTGATATGGTGTGTTTGGTTTATCCACAATTGTAACAAAAGTAGTCAGCAGTGTGGCACCTTCATCTTGTACTGCACCTTTAATATTCACTCTCTCTCTCCCTCTCTTTCGCTCTCTCTCTCTCTCTCTCCCTATCGCTCTCTCCCCCACACATTTCATTACAAGACCCATGGCAGCCTGCTGTTGTCATAGCAACAAGCTACAGTAGCTGTAATGCTGGGATGGCTCCTTCAGGAGCAATCCTGCTGGGTCATATTACCACAACACAAGTCAGCACTTTGTCCTTTTCTCACAGAGCAGACTGAAGAACCTGAGCCCTGAGTTCCAGTAAAGGTGCTAAAGGCTTCAATGCTGTGCACATTCTGTTCCCAGCACGAGCGTTTGAGACAAGGGAGGAAATTGCTGCTGATTGGTGTGAGCAGGGAGCAGACTTGAGTAACAGGAACTTGGACAGACCATTTATCCTTGAGAGAGAATATAAACTGCTGAGGTTCCAACCAATCAGCAGCAAATCTGATTTGTGTATGTGTGTCGCTCAGCTCTTTGATGTTGCTACCAGGGGTGCAGCTAATGACTATGTTTTTCTATTAATGATTTAATATATAAAAAAAATAAAATGAGGAGTAAAATAGTTAAATAAATAGAATAGAATAGAATAGAATAGAAATAATGTTTGCAGAATCCCAGAGGTATATTTTCTCTCAACAACAGTTCAATTCACATTCATATAAAACAATTCAATAACAGTAAATCCTGATTATTAAGCAGCTGCAAACTGTGATTGTTTTTCACTATGTCTTGATAAATTACTCAAACAATTAATCAATTCATCAAAATGATCGTTGATTAGTGTGTTTGTTCTCTGCGCATTGTAAAGTGTTTGAAATGGTGTCAGCCTTTACAGAAGGAAGTATAATTAGGTGTGTTTACATTAACCAGCTTAATGTGCAAAACATTTCTATTTTGCACAGAACTGTCATGGAAACTGACTGTTTAATCTGTGATGTGAACTTAGAAGATACATGGAGGTGAAAAGTCTCTATTAGAGAAAACCCTTTAGCAATCTGCCTGTGTTCATCCTTCTGCTCTCTCTGCTGCCGACAGTTCGTGGGCGGACGGCATCAGTCCACGGTTCCGTCCGCACCGTGAGGGCCCAAGAGCTGGACCGTGCTCTGATCCAGCAGCTGAGGGAGCGCTGTGAGCAGCAGGCCCTGCAGCTCCAGAGCCTCCAGGCTCAGCTAAAGAAGGCCTCGCTGTGCTTGGACGTTTTCAGCATCACTACCCAGCACTTCTGTCACAAGGTAGAGTTCATTAGGCCCTCAGCCGTGACATGACATGACACACGTTGAAGATAAGATTTGAATAATGAAATATTTATATTATGTTAATGGTAGTAATACTATCCATCAAAGTGTAATTGTTCCTGTTTGCTTTAGTACAGTTATTGTTACAAAAGTAACAAATTTATACTAATGCATTACATTACATTATTATTATTATTATTATTATAATACACATTTTCTGTATTTTTTTAAATAATCTTGTTAAAATGAATTCATTTTACCATGATAACTATTAAGTGAAATTCTGACAGCTCTACTTTAAAGGCCAAATTCTTTCAGCTTAAATCATAAAACAGGGCAGGCTGTATTCTCTACTCCCCCTTCCCTTTAAGGTCTTTAAAGAGGCTGGTTACATTCATAAGATAGCTCATCAGAGATGAGTCCCAGGAGAATCCCCTGGATTTAATTTTGAGATAGATAAGCTCCTGGATATCTTGAATTTGATCTTTTCTTGCGTTAAAAACTTCTGCAGGGATGAATTTCTGAAACAGCCCTTGCTTTATTGTGACAAGAACAAGAACAACATCACTTAATAAAGTGAATGTCACTTTCATCGTGATGGATGCATTGCCCATATCAGGCGAGGATCAAATCTCTGATCAAAGCTGATTTTTATATCACAATGAAATGAAGAGAGAGTCTGGCACACTGAAGCAAATACACAAATGTTAACCATGACAATATGTTTGGGAAAAGGTTAAAAGTATTTAGACAAACGGATAAAAGTAAAACCAGCTTTATGGTCATTGAATATCTTGAGAAATCATGCAAAGGGAATCCTGTAATGGAAAGTGCCTCCTTTGCCTAAATCACTGTGGCTTGCTTGGTTCATCTTGCTATTCATTCAGACATTTGCAGACATATTCCAGCCTAACAAACACCTTCCTGCTGTCAACAACGACACACAAAAATGTGTAGCTGGCCTCAGACTGCAACTACAAAGTGTGTTGTGTTCACTGGGAAAAATGACACTTGTAGCATCTGGCTTTTGTTGTCGGCATCACAAAGACAATCACTTGCTTTAAAGAACCAGCAGTAGCACTGTTTGTGGGGAAATACAGAGGACCCAGAGGGTTTTCTTGTAGTTTAAACAAAGGGCAATGGTATGTGATGTGTTATGTGATGTGTTGATCTCGGTCTTATAGCGGCTGGATGCTTGACTCAATGGGATCTGAACACATTTATTTCAGATAGTTGTGTTGTGCAACTTCACCGCAAGTGATGTGGAAAAAACAGAAAACAGTCGGCTTGCACACTGTGACTGAGTGTGTGCTGCCTCTCAAACCTGGATTAAGAGCCTTGTTTCTTGCCCTCTCCTGCTCCTCCACTTGCATTTCATCCATTTCCTAGCCCCACCCACGGGTTCTGCTCTACTGTAGGAGATGATAAATGAAATTAGAGCTGCCTGCCTGGGCTTGGCTGTGCTTTTCGCAAGAAGGATTGGGAGACAGAGGCAGAATACCCACTAAGGTCTGACAGATGGAAGATCTTGAAATATGTGCATATACATGATATGTAAGCGATGGAGGGATGGGACTCCCCTTGAAATGTTGAAATGTTCCTTTAATTTTGTTTTCAATCATTACTCTTGAGTAAATCTTAGTGTAAGCGGTTTTTAGATGTAAATTACGGGTGGGCTTGATATAAAAAAAATAATTGTTGAAATATAACCAGTACATTTTCAGATTTTGGCTCAGGATATTGTATTTCAGCTGTGTACATGTTTGAAGACAGTATCATGTTAGTATGAGACTGACTGAAGAAATACAGATATGGACCAGTGTTGTTTTTGAGTATCCCTTCATTTAAAGTGCTGTATATATTAATTGAGTTATATTCAGCAGTTTTTTGTGGGGGTTTTTTTGGAAGAAACTTTACAACCAAAGCTGCAGTTTGGACATCTCCTTCAGTCAGATCTATTAAGAGTTCATTATTTTCTGTTAAGCATATGTGGGTTTGATGTGTACTGAAATGCCTGCTGCATGTATCGGTTCTCTCTGAGCTGAGTAACAGAGCAGATAATTGGTCGCTTATTGATCATCTCCCTCCCCCATCTTCTTCTGCTCCACTCTTTTTGTTTTTTCTTTAAGATGCAAAAGACCGCACATGTGTATGTGTGTGTGTGTGTGTAACTGTGCGTGTGTGTTGCTCCCTGCCATGCGTGTGAATGTGACACAGGGCGTGCTGGTGGGGGTTTAAGGGGTGGGCAGGCAGGCAGAGCTGGGCTGGGGCTGGCAGTCTTTGTTCTAGCTGGGATAAACGCCGGTCGCAAACCAGGAAACGAGGTGAGGCTTTGGTCTTTCCCTTCTCTCCTCCCCTCTCCTTCCTTTACCCGGTCCCCTCCCCCCCTCTGTCTATCTTTCTGTATCTTTCTGGCACTCGCATCTGTCACTGCTGCCTCCCCGTACCGGCTCAGGGATGCTGCTGTCTGCTAGCCTAGTATGGGCCATTGCTGCTGTGGGCTCAGTTTCCTCCCTCTGCGCTGTCTGGAGCAAACGGTAAAAGCAGGATCTTCTGCAGGCAGCGGGCTTGTTTCAGCACCAAGGATTCCTTTATGTATCTGTGGTTGTGCGCATGTGTGTGTCTTTGGTGGGGGTCTGAGTGCGTCTGTTTGTGAGCATTATGTTCACTTGTTTCCTAGAGACAGAGCTAGTGCAGAGAATAAATCTGTGCATGATTGTGCTGAGTCAAAGCCGGCTTGTCTGTCGCACTGTCCCTCTTTCTTTTCTCTTAGTGTTTGCAGGGACATTACATAACATGCTATTGGTGTTTATACTCTTTTTATTTCAGTGTGTACACTGTGTTCTTAATGTACATGTGCTAGTCCAATTCTTGGTGATTACATTCAGTTGACTGTATAGGATGACTTTCACTTGGGATGCATTATTCTCATGTTTGCCCGATGTTGCTGAATTTCTCAGCTATAAGAAAATCACATGCTCAGTTTTCTGCATGAAATTCCTGCTGTGTGCTCATTGAAGCCTGAATCTCTTCAGGACGAGAAGTGCAAACAAGAAAGCAACTGCACAGTGGAAGGATTTTATGGACTGATGATAGAGGGGTACACTCTCTGGAAAGGTTAATTAACCAATTACAGTATCTCCTCAAGAATCAGCACCCTTACCACAAAGAGCCATCTGTATTCTTTTCCAGAGTCAGTTGATTTGTTTCAGAAAGAAATAGACTAGACATAGACTTTTTTTTTATTATCCATTAACAATAGCTGGTTTCAGCTTCTCTAATTTATTTATTTCTGTTGGTTTCACTTCACTGATAATTGAGTTTTGAGTTTTTAACAGATCAAACCCCAGACTCCCTATTTTCTTCTGTTACAGACCTGTAAATTAATCAAAGAATCACAGAAACATTACATCAAGAGTAATCGATAATGGAAACCCAGTCAGTTGCAGCACTACACATGGATTGTGTTGCCTGGCTGAGGACTGAATAGGAAAATTAGAATGCATGTCACACATAACTCCCTGGAGATCAAAATCAGGTTGTTTGGGCAGGACTGGGGAATGATGGGTAGGGGTAGAGGTGGGGTCGTAGAGTAAGAAACAAAATGAAAAAGCCGCTGACCATCCTTCATCCCTCGTGAGGTCACTGCATTTTCTCCCTGGTGATTGTATGTTCCAAGTAAAACCTCTTAGAGGGTGACATCATCACCGCTGAGGCATAATGTCTCATACATATTTCACCTGCTCCTCTCTTTCCTTCTCTTTTTTTCATTGTTTCCAGTAAGTGCCGCGTTTGTGATGCGTTATCTCCGAGCAACAGCACGCTTAGCCGTCTTACTGCACGTTTAAAGTTGTGATCAATGGTCATTTAACCAACTGATGTGTCTGTCTCTGTGAGTAAGATGTGCTCTGAGGTTGTCACATCACGAGGAGTCCCTGGTGGATTGTGGAGATGCCTTTAAACTCTGCGTGGAGACTTTTTCAAAGTAAAATCTAAAACTTTATTACTGAAAATGTTGTAGTTGGCTCTTAAATGCTGACATAAAGCATTCAGCTTAGAGGAGCTATTTGTAAGCTTTGCTCTCTCACCTTAGCATTAACAGTTTTTTACTGGTCTAGATAATGTGTTGTGAGTTTAGGATCACATTTCATTCCTTTGCTCTTTAAGAGCTGTCTCCAAATGTGGAAAGCAAAGCCAATGTTGACTCTTGTCTCGATCGTGTCTTTTCTTCTGCTGAACTTAGCACGCTAACCAGCTAACCCCAACCTGTCTCATGATTGTAGCCTCCAACCTGCACTGAAGACGTAGACTTATTATAGAAATTATAAAGCCGTTGATGGCTGAAGTTCTTGTCCAGTCACAATCACCTCCATCTGCAACAGTCCATGTTCATCTGCAGAGAAATTAGCCCCTTTATTGACAAAAAGTCACAAAGTTATTTTTGTTTACCTAGAATTAACCGAAATGATAAATGTGTCCGTATGTATTATTTGATTCACTCTGCACCAGGCAGCACACAGCTACATAGCTGAGACTTGTGACCTCTAGTCCGATGTATTGCATGAAGTGTGAAGCTTTATGAATCAGCGAAGCTTTCAGCTCAATCGTATCATAAGAAAAAAGGTTGATTAATTGAGCTGAACTTGGGCCTCTGCGGGTCAAAGTTGGAAAAAGTGAGGGAAATGTGTCAGCTTTAGCCAATCTCCTGTTGCAGGAAAGAGAGCGTTTGTTCCCATTAATCCAGGCATGGGCGCCACCAGGGCCCATGCCTGGACCTCTGTTACTAGCATTTTGTTGACTTAAATTGACTGTATGTACCATGGAAAACATTGAACAGCACTGAATTCTACAGAATATTGAATTACCTGCATTAAAGCCACAGGGATACTGTATTACACTACACTTCCTTGACCACGTGACTTGAAATTATTATTTTTACACTGGCTCTCACTTCGATATTGCCTGGCTTAATTATTGGCTCCCAGTCTGTCATATAATAGTCATTTGACTGATAAAAATATGGACACAATCATCTATGGCAGTGTTACGGTAACCTGTTCTTTTTATAAATGAATGACTTGCAGCATAATGACTTCATGAATTATTCAGAAAGTCAGTCTAACATTTCATCATGTATGTATCTAATGTATGTAAACCTGACACTGCAGGAACAGTGGTTACATAATCTTAGAAAAAGAGAAATGTGCATGTCATGGGTGTGTTTGTTTACTTAAACAAATAGCACTCCATCCTGCAGTCACACCTTCACTTGTGGTGAAACATCACTTTAAAGGAAAGAAACTGCAAATACTTTAAATGTAAATGTAGCAGGAATATTCTTTTTTGTTTACACTCACATGCACATGTACCTGCTAACATTTTAGGTTGAAAGTATCTGCTATATCCCCTCTTCTTGTGTCTCTTCAGAGTTTCTGGATTTGAACTCAGAGAGGTGTTTCCCTCATTTATATATATATACATATGGCACCTCTCACCTCTAAGAAAATTCCTATTAGACTGTGATGTTAATTTTAATCAACCCTGTGCCAGTTGCAATCTTCAACATCTTTTATTCGTACCAAAACTCTCACATTTGTTTCACTCAAAGACTTACTGTGGTACTCGAGGTGTTTGCAAGAAATCCATTTGTACAGTTCAGAGGTGCTCACAGCTGTATGTGTTTGCATTTCAGAGTGAGAGTGCCATTGTGAAAGAGAGGGAACTGTCCCTGGAGCTTGCCAGAATCAGGGATGAAGTGGGTAAGTGGGATACGGTTTGACACATATGGCACCACAGGGAGGACTGAAAGGAATGAGTCACGCCCAGCTCCCAGTATATCATGTCTTATACAGTCTACTACCACAAGGGATGGGAAGAACAAGTGACTTCTGGGGAATCGACTCTGTTGATTGAGGTCTGGATTTCGTCCAAGATCGAACACCATGTGCCAGACATTAAAAAAGCTGCTCTGACAGATAGATTATAATATAGTAAGAATATGAATTATAATGGATTTGTTTTTATCAGGATTATACAAATAAATGAGCAGACGCCACAAAATTGACTTTGCTGTAAAAGTTTTTTCTTTTGTAGTTAGGATGTGACGTAAAACTGAATCCAGTGAAACAAACTCCCATCATCCATCTCTACACTATGTTCCAGCTTTCAGTGTTGCACACTGGGAGCAACTGCAGCAGGAGAAGGCGGAACTGGAGCGTCGTTTCGAGGCTGAGCTGCAGGGATTGCGGGCTCAGCAGCAGAGGGAGCTGGGTGCGCTGGAGGAGCGGCTGAAGGCGCAGCACATGGCCGAGGCAGAGAGCCTGCAGGCCCAGCAACAAGCCGAGCTGGAGGAGCTACAGGTCAAACAGCAGGAGCAGGTGTGTGTGTTTGGATGAAGACTTGACAATAGCTGCAGAAGATGCAAGAAGTTGATGTTTGGTTGTGTGGTTCATAAGCATTTGTTGTTGTTGTTGTTCCAAGCAGTGACCAGTTCATCACTGGTATAAATGATGTTTGTGATTGCCTCCAGATTGAGGAGATGAGTGAGAACCATGAGGCATCCTTGATGGAGATGGAGACGACTCACAATGACACACTGGCCACTCTGCAGGAAGAGCACGCCAGGACTGTGAAGAGTAAGCATCGTGTTTAAAACCTGATGCTTTTCTTTACTGACTCACTCTGCTGCAGGCTAAGAGATTCATACTATGCTGTATGTATGTGTCTTGTGTTAGATTTGAAGATGGCCCATGAACAGCAGAGGAAGTCCTTGGAAGAAGAGTTTGAAAAGATCAGATTGTCACTGCAGGTTAATACCTCACCTTTAAAATATCTGTTTTTCTTTCACTGATCCAGGTACATAGTATGAAACATTTTGTGGTTAGTGACAACAGTATCTGTCTGGCCAACAGGATCAGGTTGATACGCTGACGTTTCAGAATCGTAGCCTCAGAGACCGAGCCAAGCGATTCGAGGAGGCTCTTCGCAGGAGCACAGATGAGCAGATAGTGGTAACTGCTGCGTGATACGGACAGTACATTAAGTGCTTTGGTGACAGCCAAAAGCAAGACTGATGGTGGCTTTCACAATTACTTTTGGCAGGATGCTTTGGCTCCGTATAAACACATTGAGGAGGACCTGAAGAGTCTGAAAGAAGTTTTGGAGATGAAGAATCAACAAATTCATCAGCAGGAGCTGAAGATTTCAGAACTGGAGAAAATAGTAGGCTTCAAATTTCTGCTTGTGTTTAGCAGCAAAAGAAACTGGTGCTTGTTTCAATCTGTTTTATATGTTAAGTGAAGTAATTAACTCATATACTAAAAGTATCTAAACATTTAAAGCCAGTAGCAGCCATCAGGCACCGTTGGCTAATGGCAAATGACAAATGTTTTCTTCACAAACCCACAATCCTGTTCTAGGCTGCTGTGTCATCATTTGAAGAATTTAAAGTTGTGCACCTTTTGTTCTGTGTTTTTGAGCAGGCTGAAAAGAATGTGTACCTGGAGGAGAGACTACAAGTGTTACAGCAGCAGAACGAAGACCTGAAGGAACGAATAGACAAGAACCTTGCTGTGTCCAGGTGAGTTTAAATACACAAAGGTGCAGTTTAAAACCTGGAGAAGTGAATTTAAATGTCAACAACTTGTCATGGAAAATGTGTTACAACATGACCTTTTGATTTTTGGAATATAAGGTAAAGGATCAAGGGTTCTCTTGCTGTTTGGCCAAGAGAATCTCAGGCTTTTCCAGGGATTGTGTCAAACAAGGGATTAAAACTACAGTTTTGCATCTGGATATTTTCAGATTTCTACCTGCACCACTAGTACACGACATTTAAATTTAAACTCCTTCTCACGCCTCTTCTTCCTTAGACAACTCTCCGAGGAGAACGCCAACCTGCAAGTGCACGTGGAGAAGGAGAGCAACGAGAAGAAGCGGCTGAGTCGCACTAATGAGGAACTGCTGTGGCGTCTTCAGACAGGCGAGCTGAGCCCTCACATGTCCCCCAGCTCCTCCCCCATCCATCGGCCATTTTCCGGGCAAGGCTCCCCCGCCCGACCACACTCCTACCATCAGTGACACTCTCAAAACTTGTACTATCTGGCATCGGAAGCCCCAGTTTTTTTGAAACTCTATTGAATGTTCCTCTCAATTTAAAGGGTAGAATTTTACATAACGTAGGTTGACAAAAAACACAAATAAGTTTCTTGGGAACTGCCACCGACCCATTTTATGCATTTCCAAAGTCAAACCCCAGGAATTTTAATCTCTGACCTAAAGAATTGTATTAATGATCACACTTCTTATTGTTCAAACTGGGATTGTCTGCCCTCCTCTTTTTCTATTCCACACGAACGCCCCACAAAGCTGCGACCCTGCAGCAGATGAGATGAAGGACCTGGTCATCGCATACGTCGAGAGAGCGGGATCAGAGTCACAGTGCCTCATTTCCATGTTTTTTTCGCCTCCATCAATATCTCCACCATCACATCCAGCGCTCAGGATGATGGACGAACGAGACTTAGCAAAACATCAAAAGTGCAACAATGAACACAAGAAGCGCCTTTGCTGTCCAGTCTCTCCCACCAGCAACGGCACAGGCAATACTTCAGAGTTAAATCACAAAACTACCTTCACTCAGTTACACTCAAAGTGTGGATTCTTCTCTGGGGCAAGTTCAACATTTTCATGCTGAAATAGTTCATGTATCAGGAGTTTATGAATGACGACTTAGCCATCTAACCTCAACCATCCACCCTACTTTTTCCTTAAACAGCTAGATATCAGCGCTGACATGAAATGTATGATTACAACAACATAACAACTCATAAATGCATTGAACTGCCAACACAGTTTAGCTATGTTATTAATCATAATTTGTAAAAAACAAACTGTACATGTGTTGATCTCTTTAAAGCATGTTCTGTCTTCCAGTTATAATGAACTTTATTTTAGGATTACCGACAGTGTGACCAAATGGAGTGGAAGAAGGGGCATCACGAGTTACCTCTTGTTTCTAATGACACAGAGCAGGATTTGTTAAACAAAACCAAGAAAGAAATAGTATTAGAAATTTAAGACTAATCTTATATTTTTCATGTGAGTTGATGCTCCTTCACTTTTAGTTGTGCTAAGAAAATATAAAGTATTTCCTACAAACCTAGATTGTCTTTTGGTTGAGTCTCCGCCAAGGTAAAGTGTTGACAAGAAATGTCAGCGATGAGGAAAGTGATAAAAAAAAATTCCTGGGTCTGCCCCTTTAACAGGAGCCACACCAAATCCTACGCCCCATCTCTCCACTACATTTTGTGAAAATCGGTTCAGTACTTTTTGTGCAATCCTGCCGACAAACACACACACATGGGTGAAAACAAAAGTGCACAAACCACCAAAGACGAAATCATTGAACACAGTAGTCCATCGTGTGCTGTAGCTGTCATATGTCTGCAGGTAGCTGCTGCAAAATCAGCCATAGATAGTGCAGGCATAGTGGTTGTTGTCAAAAAAAAAAAAGTATTGACTTGAACACGTGTAAATCCAACATCTGTTCATTGTGTTGCATTCGTACAGTTTTTATTTTTTCTTTAAGTGTACCTTATCGTTGCCCTTGCAGCCAACTGGAACAGTTTCTGTCTCACTAAATGTTTTCTCGTGTGTTCTGAGATTTACCACAGAAAACCTTGAGAACAAATGTGATAGGAAAAAAAAAAAGCTATTATGGCTTCCAGACTTTCACCCTCCATGAGTCCCCCAATTTGACTTTTGGCAAACTCATGTTGAGAGAGAGGGGAAAAAAACCATTGGATAAAGCTGCGAGCTGTTACCTCATGTCTCATTGCAGAGAATAATCTCAGGTGTTGAGAATTATGAATCATCAAAGGGAAGCAACTGCCATAACCTGTTTGTGTGTTTTGTTTGGTTTTTTTGTATTGTAACGTAATTGTTTATGCTCATGTTTACATAACAACTCATCTGTCTGTTTTTCAGATTGTCCTTTGTATCAAAATGATTTGGATGTACAGAATATGTATTCACATTTTAAAGCGCATAGTGCTGTCAGCAAATATATAAAAATAGTTTGAATGAATAATGCTTTAACATTATGTTATGATTTATCATAACCATCTCCCCAGATTTGAAATATGAAAATCTGCTCAAACAGGAATTTGGTTGTAGGCTAGTTGTTTCCTGTTCGGACAACAAGTTGATTATGTTTAACTTGGTTGCTGGTGGGTTTTACTGTGTTATGAAAGGAAGTGGAAATGATATTTCTCGCCATCAGGTACTTTGATTGCACTGATTGCCTCTGTGTCCTATGGACACGACCTTGTGCTCATTTAGTGAATGTTTGTTCCACACTAGAATAAGAGCTTTTGTTTACAGTTTCCGCCTAATTTCAGAGAGGGTTGGCGTGTCACGTGGATCTCGGTACTTCTGTTGATTGTTTGCAGGATTTCTGTTGTAACGATTGTATTCAGTATTTCAGAAACTCATGCTCTGGATAAGTTTATATGAAAGCATGTCTTTATGAGGTTGTTGTGCATTATTTTTGTTTTGCATTTCTTGTGCATTTCATATATTTATTTATTTATTTGTCCTCCCCCCAGAACTGCAACTGTAGCTTAGCTGGTTGAAACATTGTGGTCAGTGATGAGACACTAACATCTATACTGTATATGTTGCACTTTGTATTTAAGTATTAAATCACAATAAGAAAATAAGTGTACAAAAGTGAGATTTGGAGTGGATATACATTTAAATACATATTATGATATAGAGCTCTTTTTTGTCTTAGTAAAAATAGAAAAGATAAAGGACCATTGTGTAGTATTTAGGGGGATCTAGTGGGAGAAATGGAATCTAATGTTCATAATTAACTTTTCATTTGTGCATAATCACCTGAAAATAATAGTATGTTTTTCAGCTTAGAATAAGCCCCCTTTTTTTTTTTTATCTCCATAGGCAGTGGGTCCTCTCCCACAGAGCCTGCCGTTTTGCACTGCCACATTTCTACAGTAGCCCAGAACGGACAAATCAAATGCCATTTAACATTACAGTAGCTCCTCCTATAGGCATTGAAAGGAAGGGTGTGGTGTGGTCAGATGCCACTAAATCTGACACACTGGCCCTTTAAGAAGTGAGCAGCGTGCTCTTGGACCATGTCTAAAAGAGATACCACTGAAGCTTATAACTAATCATATAACAGTAGTGCAAATCACTTCCTCTGCATGAAATTCTGCAACATATCTATGGGCAGAGGGAAGATGATGGTTGAGTTCTTCTCTGCTGCGATGGTGTTGAGTGTTTGCAAGTATCGCAGCTGGAGACCGGAGGGTGACTCAGCGATCACCAGAGAGGCTTCCTTCAGGGCCCTGGAGGCCTTCATCTCTCCCTCTGCAGCAATGATCTGAAACACAGACACAGGTGATCATTGTCTCATGTTCACTTTTAAGCATTCTTTCTTTTTAATGATTAAAAGTAATGAAGAGGAAATGACATCAAGTCATCCATCTCCCTCTTCACCTTCGCTCTGGCCTCCCGGCTGGCCTCTGCCTCCGCTGCCATGGCTCTTTGCAGCTGGTGAGGCAACTTCACATCCTTGATCTCCACACGCTCCACCTTAATACCCCACGGGTCAGTGGCCTCATCCAGAGCTTCCTGCAGGGGAATTAGCTTTGATTAGCTCTTTTTGGTTTTGTGGTTAATTTGTTCTCTGGTTCAAGCACAATATACTTATCATTACAGTTTTAGCAGAAGCAGACAGTGGCTTCATGCAAACATAAACCAACAACATAAGTTGAGGAGAGCCATTTAAATATCAAAAATATATTCAGTTGGTTTAGACCAAAATAGAATGTAAAATGATAATGGATTTCAGTCCTATATTCATCAGTTCATTGGAAAAATGATAATAATACTGCTCCATGACGGCTGCATGTGCGATGAGACAAATACAAGGAAATCATGTCAGGGTTTGAGCTCATTATCTTACAATGTGCTCAGGTTTTCAGTGAGTTGCCCTTTGTGTTGTTTTGCCAAACACTGGCTGTGCTTTCTTCTCGCATGTACATATTTTGCACCTGCTCAAAATACAAACAAATCATTGTGGGGAATATATAGAGGGTAATGAGGTAAATATTGAACTCCTGTTTGCACAGAAACACAAGAAGGTGCACAAGCTGTTTGAGGAACGTTGATGGGCAACAAATTCTATTCTTCAGCAGTACATTTAATAACACCTGAATGTGATGCCCACACAAAGTCAGAAATAAGGTCGACTGATGCAGTAAATGAATTTAGATTTTATGTTACTAAATTGAATCTTCCCTCTGCTCCCCTGTCCTCCAAGCTTCCCATAAATCTCACTCGCCGCAGAGTTCATCCTCACCTGCATGCTGAGGGAGATGCCTTCTCTGTCAGACAACAGCTCTGCAAGGTTTTTGGTGCCGAGCACATTCCTCAGGGTGGTCTGAGCCAGCAGGCGCGTAGATGAGTGTGCACTGGACACATTGGCCACAGACGAGATCGGGCAGTGAATACGGAAGTACACCACTCCGTCTACAGAGACCGTCACTGAGTCTTTGGTGAGGATCTGCAAAGGTACAAAAAGTTGCAGTCATGATGCTGCTACTGCTTTATTACATGATGATACTTCGTATTAATGACAGAAACTGTATGCAAGATGCAATACAGAAGAGTATGAGAGACATAGATGATATTCCCCAAAAAAGTACCTCTTGTGGAGGGATGTCAAAGGACACAGTTCTCAGATCGACTTTCACAAAGTTATCAGTGCAGGGCAGAACAAAGAAAAGTCCTGCATAGGAATAGAAATCCTGAATTTATCCATCATAGTCAATCATAGTCTATAGTGTTGGCAATCTATTTAGACCATCCTAGACTGCACATGTTCTAATTAAACTGCCTTGTAATAACTTTCAGTCAGAGAGACAAACTGTATAGTTTCAAAGATATTGGATCATATTTTGTAAACAAACTTTCTAAAAAGACTTATTATTAATGACAAACCTGGCCCTTTAGGCTTCCTGTCTGTGATCCGGCCGAGTCTAAATATGACAGCGCGCTCGTACTCCTTCACTATCTGGATATTAGAAGCACAACAAGCCACACAAAGAACATGAGAAAGACCATAAACAAATCAGGGGAAAAATGATATCAGCCATATAATGAACCAAACACAAATGCATGACTGTGAAGGTTAGACCAACATCAGTAAGCTGACCCAGCTGGCCAGGGTTAGATAAGGTATCAGCCATTCACTGTCATCCATTACATACAGTTGAAATGTTTGCACATATTATTACGTTGTTTGACTGGCCAATAATACTTTTTCTTAAATCAATGATAGGTACACTCCCAGTAACTGAACAGATGCTGAGAGTTGGCCTGTTTTAAAGTCAGTCCCTGCAGAATTTGATTCTGAATTTCCTACTGTGCTGCCTCCAGTGACTGTGGCCCACAGCAATGTACCTGTGATGAATAAATTGCAGGGTTGACTCATTTTTCTCCAAACAAAATCTTGACAGAATACTTTGAGTGATGCTGTAATCTCCACATATTGGCTTTAAAGAGAAACTGACTACAGGCCCTTTAATGACTAAAAGAAGGACATTTCTGTCTCCTGAATGTGCTTCACTCAAAAATATATAGACTTTTTGAAAGCCAGATTGATGGATTCAGTTTAAGGTTTTCCTGAGCTGCCAAAAATTTATGAGGAATATTGATGAAACTTGGTTGGAATTTTAAAATGGTCATAAAAAAAAAAAGCAGAGCAGCAAATGCAGAGTAAAAAAAAGACCCACAGCAAGTCCAACACAAAGACACTGGCTTCTGCAACGGCTTCAGATAGTGCTCTAATCTATGACAGTAGTGCACATGTATATGAATATACTTCACCTTAACACACATAAATATTGTGAGCGGGAAAGTTGCTGTTATAAAGATGAGGGATATGATGACCAACAGCCAACCGAAACATCCCAGCCTCCCTGAGCTCTTGTCTGAAGAGAGAGTGGAAAACACTTTAGAGTCGTGCTGGAGCATGGAGAAGCTCTCTAGGAGGTTACACTTTATTTATTATTTATTTATGATTATTTTCCACGACACCCCTGTTGGACATGTGAGTGTTTCAATCCAGACTGAAGATTGTTATAGCTGTTTCGCAGTCGCACAATTATACAATAATGTGGGATGGCAGCTTTTACCAGAGGTGGCACAAAACATTGAAGCAGTCAGGTGGCGAGGTGGATACACATTTCTCATTTGTCATTAATGAGGTAATTAATCTCTGAGGGAAGGTACATCACTTCAAGTACAGCAGAGAAAACGTTCTGTCTAAAACTACTGAACTATTAACATAAAATGAATTATTGCTTCTTTGTTCACCATTTTTATTTTGTAAAATGTCTGAATATAGTAAAAGTAGTGTTTTGTCATATTGTCATATGACAGTTACAGTTTTAGATAACACATTTGAGAAGCTGGAACTAGTCACTGTCATGCTTGATAAAAGATAAATAAAATGTTTGATTGATAAGTGACAGGCAAAAGGAACAAACGGAACACAATTCATTTTCTGCAGACCAAAGAAACAATGGACCAACAAACAATTTCAGCCCTAGAATGAACGGTTTAAATTGTAATGCATCATGAATAATATACCAGTAGTTTCATTGGGGGGCACCAAGCAGTCTCAGCCTCAGTAAAGGTGAATGTGAAGTGATGCAAATTAAGTATTTGTGAAAGAACAAATGTCAATGTGCTTAATATCTACATTGATTAAAATGTTAATTTTTTTTATATTCAATGTTTAAACAAATTAGTTTTTTGGAGGTGATTTCCTTCTTCTCTGACCCCTGCTTACACCAGGTATTATATCTTTGTAATATAATTGTGTATAGTTGTTAAGAAATGCAATTATAATGGGTAACATTATACGAAAAATTCATACATACAAAAACATACAGTACTGTCTAATCTCTGTGATAACAAGGAGGCATTCCTTGAGTTCCAGCTCAACTGGGGTCCCTCAAATAATGTTTATTGTCCCTGCAAGTTCACCCTGAATAACTCACCATTTCCCCACTCATTCAGTACAAAAGATCATAAAAAGCATTTACCTTCAATGTTCTCCACAGCATTTATTTGAAGTTTACCTTGTGTAACCATCTCTGCTGTACTGGATGTTGTTGAGATCATTAGTGAGGATGTGTTGCCTGTGTGATAAAGTGAGTGAACCAGAGCTGCTCTTGTTTACCTGTCCCTACTCCCTGAAGATTGTGATCTGCCCCCTTTCCCTTATCACCTGTTGTTTTCAATAAGCCAGAGATGCACACATCAACTCATATGTAAACGACTCTTGAACTCACCATGCTGGTGCCAGCAGGTAACATGAACCACATGAGCCTAACCAGCCTCTGTGTGGCTCTTCTATTGGAAAGCTCATAGTTTTTCCATTATATTCTCACATTCACGTCCAGGAGTCTGACACCTGCTGAGTGCAGGTTATGAATAAACAATAAGTGGCATCCAAGCCGAGAAACATGAGAGCTGGTGCAGGAACAAGAAGAGTGTGTGATCATGTTCAGGTCTCCCTTCTTAATCAAAATTCCCCCACATTTAAATTGTGTAACAAATAGGGAAAAGTAAGTACATTACATACAAAAGTAAGATATCTTTTAAGTTAAGGGATATTGTATGGAATTAAAAAATATAAATAAATTTAAAAAACTTAGTGGAGAAAAGAAGCAGAAAGAGAAGAATTGTCTGTGTGTTAATTGTACTATTGTGTAACTTTTAGGAAGTGAAGCTGTACAACAGACATAAGAACTGTCACGTGAGCATCTCACTGCCAGCATTTTTGAGTGAGGTCCCTTTAAGGGACTGTCACATGGCAACTTGGTCACATGACAGCCAGCTCACTATGATTGGCACATGAAGTCACCCACACTTACTCAAAATGCTGCACAACCTCAGTCTCACTTTGTCCCTTTTTCATAGGAATGAAAGAGTTTGAAAGTAAAGTATAAAGCAACAACTTTGAATTTGAGTTGAGAATTTGTTTTATATTCCATCATGTTATATAAAATATTTTAATCTGTGATTATTCATTCATATTTTTAAAAAACAGACCAAGAAAAATTAGACAAATTTTTAAGGAAGATAATTACATTTACAATGGATTCTTTGCTTTATTCTGATATTTGATTATTTATCCCTTTCAGGATTGTGAATCAGTAAATTATTACTAGATCAAATTCAAACTGCTTCATCAGATCTAAGTGTTTTCAGATGGACTGAGATCAAGAATTGAAAAATATTGATTATATTGAAAATGCTGATTCCAAACTTGAATCTTGAACATATAATTTTTGTTATAAAAAAAATTGATTTCCCTTTTAACAGAATACAGGCATGTCCTCTGTTCTGCTACAGCACAGTTCACTGCTGCTCATTGTGAACGGGGTCCTCTTGTGGTCAGGATAGGCAACTCTGAGTTGCTGACTGAAGAAAAGGAAACAAAAAGAATGAAATGAATTATGTTTTTACTGCTGCAGTAAACACTGGGAATCTGCACTGTAAACAGCACAGCATAGCAGTGTTGTAAATGTAGTTATTGGTGCAGCATAACCAGCTTGGAGGACAGGTTGAACTGGCTTTTACTTTCTGTTATGATTGAACTAAAAAAACGTTTGTGAACACTTACTGAAAAATGTGTTGTGAGGTATAGGGCCTCATAGATCATGCTGCAACATGTAAACTGATATACTGAGTATTGAGCTAAGACTTATGAATGTTGAGATTAAAACTTTATTTGAAATAACTGTGGCCAGCACAGACAGTACAGTGTTCATGTTGTTTGCAAGGTATTCGAATACAGCCACAACAAAAACACACAAATTTTTAATCTCAAATTCCATCAGATATTTTAAAGACAATAAAGCTTTTAGTCATGTCATTTAAAAAATATTAGAGGACATCCCAGTGTTTCAGCAGAATACTTGCTTCAAGTGGAAAGATCCTGCACATCAGGCACCAACTTTCTCCATCATAAACTTGCGACTAAACTCATAAGCCAGGAACAGGGCCCCGTTGGCAGGGAAGGTGCGTATCATGGTAGGAGTCAGGCCTGAGTACAGAGCAGTGAAGCCTGTGGGACAAGAGAGAGTCAAACAGGTTATTCCCCATAGATGAGTCACACTAGTGAGAGGTGCATTTTTACCGCAGCAAAGTTTCAAAACCCTTGTTCCCTTATAAACCCACAACAACACCAGCTTTTGTTAAGGTTTTGTGTCAATATGATGTAAATACTGGCCCCTATTTAAATATTTCATGTTTACCACCCTTCCAAACTCAGTCATGGGTCCCATCTATAAGCTTTGGATTTTCAAAGTCATAAAACTGTCATTTAATTTAGCATCAAAATCAGGCTAACAAGTTTACTTAAATATCTAAAGTAATACCCCTCATCCACTCTTCTGCATCTCCCCATTATGCCGGTAGATGGTGCAAGAGGTGCAGGTAGGTGCATTAAGCATGCAGCCCGCTAGACTTTCATTCACTCTTCCATTTACACAGACAGTGCAATAAAAATATCCATTTAGAGGCTGTTATCTTGAGAGCTTACTGTTTCCTTCAGGGCTGGTTCAAGTTCCTTTTTTTCTTTTTTAATGATTTTGAATAATTCCGGCTCATTACGAACACTGACTGGCAGGCAGCGTAACCATATACCCCATACTTTCAGATGTTAGTCTCTCTCATCAACAACGGCCTGAGGGGTAAACTCTGTCGCTACAGAAAGGAAAATTATAACAGTCATGGTGGCTGTGAGACCACAAAGACTTTTAAAGGTACATAACAGAAGCTCAGAAAACATCCACAAGGCAACAAATATTCTTGGAGAATCCGCTTTCGAATTAAGATCTTTTAAGGTGAGAAGTGAGTCTCTGCAGAGGTTATTTCTGAGCATCTAAACTTGTTATAAACAGAATGGGAATGTCACGTCTAGACACTGTGTGTTTGAGTCAGCACTGTTCTCCACTGAGCCAAGGTTGTAAAGAGCCAAATTATACAGTTGCTGCCCTTCAAACTATGATTATAAAGTCATGTGATATAAACCAGTTGGTTGTGCTCCCCTGCTGTCACAAATAAGGTCTGGATGAAGAAATTTCAGAGGCGATGAGGAGCAAAATAAGGAACTGTGAGTTTGAGATCCAAGAGTTTTAGAATTCACAACCCAATCTTACCTTCAGTGCGTATGATACCCATGAAGGTTTTCATGAAGCCCTCTTGCCTCCCTGCTAAGGAGTACACCTGGATCCTGGACTTCACACAGTCTATGGGATAGACCACTAACCAAAGACAAGCTCCCCCAAATCCGCCGCTGAACATGAGAGGAAGAACACCTGCAAAGACCAACATTAATCTGTGGGAGTAGATCGTAAAAACACATACACGCTGCAGCTGCAAAAATGCCTCATTAAATACAAAGGAAAAATCTCATAGCCATACCTATACCTTCCTTCTCTGTGCCCATGTACTGCGCAAACGTAGACCGACACAGTTCATAGGCCCCGAAAAAGCAGAAGTAACCCGGCACCTCCCTCGCGATGGTGGACGTGAGTCCTTGGTAGAATCCCAGGGGACCATTAGTCTTCAAGACTGCCTGCACTACTGACCACACTGTGCTGAAGTCAAAACACAACACAGTCCAAAGTGCATGAGCTGAAAGAAAGCATGTGCTGCTCACTCCAGTGTCTCCTTTGGGTCACACTGACCTCCTCTGTCCGCCTGCAATCTTGCCACTTGCTTCCATCTCATGCATGGCCTGCAAGCGACACTTCACCAACTCGGTGGGGCACAGGGCCATGGCAGAGAAGATGGAGGCTAAAGACCCCGCTGATGCCTTCTGTATGTCACTGATGAGTAATGAAAAAGAGCAGAACACAAGAAATAAGCAACAGAAGATTTTTTATCATGCATCCAGGAAAACCACCACTTAATCTTTAACACAGATGATAAATTCCTTTCTATTATGATCTCAAAGTTCATTTGCTCTGGTGATCGAGAGGATTGAAGAAGATTGAGAGGTGCATAATATTTTACACCTAATTACAATAGACATGTTGCTCCTCATCATACTTGCCTGACACAGAAAAGTTGGACCATGGCAATGTCAGAGATTTAACTGTTTATAATGGTTCACAGTATGACAGGATAACAGCATTCGTTTTATAAAACCCATTTCTTGTTCATTTCACTGGTTCATAACAATCTTCTAATTCATGCTCTGAGCTTCTACTGATCCTCCAACTTTAATTTCGGAATCATACTTTTCAAGCTTCAGCTTAATTTTTTTCACTAAACTCTTTCTCAACAGTTCACTGTCCAACCAGTGAAACCACTAAAAGCTCAGGGTTGTTCAAAATGGCAATATGTCTGTTCTGAATAGCTTTGCAGTTACGCCTCTCAACATTAGTGAGTGATTTGTATTTTTTTCCAACGTTTGTCTCTCAGGCTGGGATATGAAAAAAGGCTGTCGGGTCTGTATGGAGTCTGGCAGGAAGACAGCAGACATTGGGCATGGAAAAAAACATTTCCTTCTCCTCTGCATTTAATTAAATCTGTCTTTATTTACACCTGGTCATAATAATATAGTAAAGGATGTTTCTCTTTGTAGTGCAAAGACAATTTTACCCTTTAGCATTAGAAATTGTGAGATTTTTTTATTTTAGTAGATGAATGTCTGACTTCTATTTAAAGGTGCAACTAAGGATTATTGTACATACATAACATAATTTGTATTATTAGCAGTTTAACTCATTATTATGTCATATATATAATATTATTACTTAATGAATCATTCAGCCCTCAAAGTGTCTACTAGATATTCAATTTAGAATGAGAAAAAAATATATGACCACAGTCAGTTATTTTGTTGCATTGCATATGGCGAAAAGCTTGACTGGACAGGGAGTGGACGGAGGAAGCAGAAACTGACAAATGACTAAAATGACATCAGTATAATGGGTCATCAACAATGACCCATGAAAATGTTATTCATCACCTCAGCCAGTTGTAGAGCTTGTGGCGTAAAATGCAATTAAACGCACAGAAAGGCCAGAGCCTAACCTGAGTTCTGTCCCTTTGTCCACCCTGATCATGAGGCGGACTGCATCCTGGCAGAGGCCGTAACTCAAGAAGAGCACGGCGTTCTCAGTGATGTTGGCTAATAGGGCCGGGGTCGTGCCTTTGTAGAGACCGCGGACTCCCATCTGTCTGAAGGTCGATATGAAGCAGTGGATGAAGCCGCGGTACATTGTGGGGAAAGTCTGCATCTTCACCTTTGTGGTGTCAAAGGGCTGACCACTCAGCACACAAGCTGTACCACCTGAGGAAAGATGAAGGCATCAGTCAGAGATACTACTAACATCATGACTTCTCACAGAGGAAGTGCCCAAAGCCACTCATCAATAAAAAGCCTTATTATCATGTTCTCACAAGATGTTATAGGTTGGATATGAATATGACTGTGTGGATACACTTACTGTACATTTAACAAACTAATATTTATTAATGTCCCTCTCTGATAAAACATAATCACAAACCAGTTGTAAAACAGGAAGGACACTGTGACCATCCTCAAACAATTTATCAACAAAGAATCACACTGTTGTGTGTGTTCTCTTTGAGTGTTGTATGCCAAAGTGTGTTTCAGTACAACTCTTCATAAGAGGGGTCTCAGACCTCTCAACTCAACTCCTAACTGCTCCTGATGCTGTGCCACGAGTGTGTGAATGTGTGTGCAAATTGATGAATGAAACACACATTGTAAAGCGCTTTGAGAGGGAAAGATACTCAAAAAGCCCAATATATATGCAGTTAATTTACCATATTACCAAACAATATGCTGTGTATGGACAAACCCACCCATTGCTCCTGCTGTGAAGTCAATGATGGCCTGGATTACAGGGTGTGGAGCCATGGTGCTCCCAGAGATGCTGTGAGGATGAAAATATGAAAAACTGAAGCAATCCAACACACAAATACAAATTCAATGGATAAAACTGACAATGAAATTACCTGTGATCTGTAGAGATAGATGAAGGAAAAGAAATATTCGATGGTCAACTGTGGTCTCCTCAGTCTGCAGCGGGTGATCTCAGCCCAGAGATCAACAGTTCTCCCGCCAGAGAGAACAACTGAAAACATTTACTTTGCCACAGGACGTGGCTCCATGTGGGCGCAAGATGACCCAGACATTGTCAACTCGTCAGCACCCTGCCAGATTATAGCTTGAATATCCACATGATTATCTCAATCTGCAGAATGAAACAGTTGTCAGCCTTTAGCTCAAGGATAGCTTTAACGTATTACGACACTTCCGTTTTCCACGAAACGTCTTGAGAAATACATCGGTAGATACCAACAAGTGCGCACTAAGCGCATGAAGGGCTACATCAAACCACTCTGAGGAAGTCCAACTGATCCAGGAAGTGGTTGGTCTAAACACCAAAGTTAAATAATAATTAGAGTTAAATTGGGCTGTTGCTGGTTATGTAGAGGTCCTGTCCATACTGTTGCTGCTGGTGACTGTTTAGAAAATTATTACTATTATTATTACTTATCTTTCTTTGCTTTAGATAGAAAAACGGCTAGCAATTAGCTTTATTTTGAAACTTGTACGTACTATACCTTTTAACACACACTGACTTGAGACTAATGTCTGGTTGGAATAAAAAGTGCTACTTTGGCACCAGCTACTGCCCAGGACAGCTCAATGGTAAACACAGCCGGTCAACACAATAACACACACACACACACACACCGCTGGTAAAAGCAAAAAAATAAAATAAAATAAACCACGACTTTCAGTGCGGTGTTATAGTCTTTCACTAAATAGGCTCAAGAGCCAGAATTGCGGAAGAGATGCGATGCCGGCTCCGTGTGGCTGTGATACCCAACGATGGCCACAGGGTGGCAGCACACTCCGTGGTTAGGCCACACAGCCGACCAATCACTGAGGAGCAGCTGCTACAAACTTCAGACCGAAACTGGCCCGTTTCATCAACTTGCCACTGAGGAGCTGCTCTCTCCTCAGGTCTTTCAATGAAAATTATTATTGAATTTAAAAAAAAAAAAAAGTAAAAAAAATATTATTATTTTATTATTATTTATTTATTTATTATTATTATTGTGTGTATGTTAAAGGTGTGTATGTTTTTGAGATTTTTTTTCTGTTTTATACTTCTATTTTTTTAAATTCTGCTGTGATTATTAACTGTGGAAACACCGTGAGTATTTACATTTTTATGGATGGGGGAAAAAAATCAGAAACTGTCTTCTTATGACGAATTATAATCTCCCATGAATATAATCCGGCAGATGAATTATCAAAAGAGAAGAACATCTGCATTAATTGAATTTGAACAAAAATACTGTTGGTTTTGATAAACGTCTGATTACAAACGTTAATATTAGAAACTCAAGGGGGGAAGTGGACGTACAAAATAATTTATTCTGATTAGCTCCTGATAAATTACCTTTTAAGAGAGAGAAACGCAGTTGAGAGAAAAAAAGTTGTTTTTTTTTTTTTGTTTGGTTTTTTTTTTTTGGTCCACATATTTGCCAAGCGAAAGAATGAAAACAAGGAATTTTTTTTCACCCAAGTCTTCCGGTGTCATTCATTGGAGCTCTTCGGTTGTCAATCAAAGGTGGGCGGTGTCAGATACGAAATGATACTTCCAGTAAGTCCTCACATGCCGTACAACACACAGAGTCAACAGGCTGAGCGGGGCATCGACATCACTACGACTGGATGACAACAACAAACCAGCGGCTCGGCGCTCTGTGGTCACTTACATAACTTTTTTTTTTTTCACTTGAAAGGCCTTCTCTTTTTTAGAAACGTTGTTTTTGTCATTGTTAATTCACATTTTTTTTTTTTTTACCGGCTTGGGATGTAACTGTCAGTGTAGAGTTTGCGCCCAGGCGGAGCACTGTTTTTCCCGGACAGATATATCTCGTGTTCGCTCACATTTCAAAGGCGCAGCTGCAACTTTTGAGGGCCGAAACGTTCCGCCGCTTTTACATGACATTGTAAACACTTGGCTCCGTCACCTCTCGACCATGGCGGAAGCGGCCCAGCAGCCACACCTGGTGGAAATCGACCCGGATTTTGAGCCCCTGCCGCGGCCCCGGTCCTGCACTTGGCCCTTGCCCCGACCGGAGTTCATCAACCCGGGCGATTCTAACACGTCATCGCCGGTGCCGTCTGTGAAGCAGGAGCCCGCCAGCAACGCCGAGTTCATCAACAACCTGAGCCTGCTGGAGGAGACCGAGGACTTCGCGGAGCAGAAGCCCGTCATCCTGTGCTCAGATTTCCAGTGTCAGGAGAACTGCGTCCACCAGCAACCTCCACAGCAGCAGCAGCAACAACATCAGCAGCAACATCAGCAGCATCAGCAGCAGCAGCAGCAGCACCCGAACCCGCAACCCCCGCATCAGCATCAGCAGCAGGTGCCTCTACTCTCCTCCCCGGTCGGCTCGTCGTCCTCGGCGGCGGCGGCCGCAGCTGCCGCCGCTGCCCAGAGGAAGAGCAGCTCCTCCCGGCGAAACGCATGGGGGAATATGTCATATGCAGACCTCATAACCAAAGCTATCGAAAGTTCTCCCGAGAACAGACTAACTCTGTCTCAGATCTATGACTGGATGGTGAAGAGCGTGCCATATTTCAAGGACAAGGGAGACAGCAACAGCTCTGCAGGTTGGAAGGTACGTTGGTTTTTGTAGTTTTCCTCTGGCTCTTTTATCCAGGAGACGTAGCCCAGTTCTGCCTGTGCCTCACAGAGCAGTCGCCTCTACCAGGACGGGTCATAAACAAAGTTTTCCAGTGGGTAGTTTTTGTGTGTCTGTGGTACTAACAGTGGCTTCACAGGGACTTCATTGTGCTTCAGGCTATATTTTTATCTCCTGTGGTATCACTGTTATATTCCTCCTGGGCTTTCTGGCTTGTCTGTGGTGTTAAATAGCCATTTTATTGTGACTATCTACTGCTTTTCTCTCTCTCTCTCTCTCTTTCTCTCTCTCTGTTCATTTATTTTTATTATCTCCATCATGGTTGTTATGACTGTCACCTCTCCTGCACAGACCTCAGCTAATATTTGCACTGCATCCTCACTTTGTCACAAACCTTTCTGCACTGAAAAAGAAGAGCGTGAATGCTGACTTGTCTACCACTTGCTCATGGTCTTGTGAAACTATGTCTCCCTTCATTGTCATCCATCCAATTCATGCCAATTCAGTAAAGTGACCAATTGCAACCGTGACCTTAGGCAGTCATCTGACTTCTGCAGTATGTGATTTATATGAGTCTGCTGACTCAACAGGGTTTTTTTTCTTTTCTTTTTGCCATCTTGCATTCCTAAATGTACCTAACACTTTGAGTTCTGGTTTAGTATGATTGAGGCAACTCTCTTCTCTCGGTTTTCAGTTTAGATATAGCCGTATGGGTGATTTTAAGGCTAATTTCACGATTTTTCATATCAGAGTGTGCCCTCACTGAGGCTGTGTTCGGACGTCTGAGATGAGCAGAAGCATGTATGAGTCCTGGAAACTGTCCAAAACATTACACAAGAGGGGGATTTAAACTTTCTGATGTGGTGTGACGAGCCCTCCCACTGAACACTATTGAAGGGCGTAAACCTCCTTTTGGAGACACGCAGTTTCATTGGTGTCTGACAAGAAATTGATGACAGTCTACTCTCCCAGTGGGAAATTATATTGAGCCTGTAGTCACACAGTGAGAGATTTATCGTGGCTTCCCTCTGTTATATGCTGTCTGCATTGCTGATGAAATGTAAAGCAGTTGTGGGGTGTTTTTGTTGTTGTCTTCCCCCTTGCCAGAGCAGGCTCCCATATTCGAGTCATGTGCCGAGAGATGACACACTCATGTCAGTCACAATTGCCAGAGAATTTCTTGTCCTCGCAGACAATTATTTCACAACTTTTCTCTTTCTTTGATTTTTTTTTTTTTTTTTTTCAGCAGCGCCCTGCTCCATATTCATTCATTTGACCTCCTTGTTTACAAAAAGCACAAAACTCGTGGCGAGCTGTCAAACGTAGTCCTGTCTGTCAAATTATATGAGAGTGGAAAAACCCCTTCAGTGTAAACAAAGCAGGAGCTGGGCAGATGTGTTGCTAGGTCGGTGATATTGTCCAAGCAGGTTTGGCCATTGAAAGAAAAGCAACATCCCTTCATTTATTCAACATACACATTAAAGGGTTTAGCATCTGTGCCACTCTGTGGGTTTGAAATGATTTGATGATTTTTAAGTGAGGTGATTTTAACTTAAAGTGTGTGTGTGTGTTTGTGTGTCTGTGTGTGTGTAGAATTTGCTCTCTGTTAACAATATTTACACTTGAATAGCAAAGTTTTCCATCTGAAATACTTCTGGTTAATGCATAAATCAAAACAAAGAGGGTTTCGTTCATATGGGAAATCAAAAATGAAATACATCTGTAAGGACCCCGGGATAATTATGAACAAGTTTGTGGACGCTAACACAGATTAGAGTAGAGACAGGCAGCAGTGTGTGGTACAGTGACACCTGCAAGCACACACACCTACAGTTTGTTAGTCGTGTAGAGTCTAAGGTTGTGCAGTATCAACAGAAAAAGAGAAAAGTCAGGACTGGTGTTGACTTTAAAAGGTGGGACAATCCTTAATCTTACGCCAATACAATGTAAGGAGCATTGCTGAGGAGAGGACAGACTTTTCATTTAGCCACATGATTGTCAGGAGTCATACCATTAACTCTGTGACCATGAAACAGCTGTGGTCAACACTTTCTCAGTGACACTCACTGGTTACAGTGTAATTAGGAAGTTATTGTATGGCAGAGTGTAGTTAAGACAAATCACAGTGAGTTAATTGTCTCCAGCATCATTAAGTAGGTCATTTACATTTTGAAAAGCCTGCATCAGAGTCACAGACACAAAGAATGTGAACGCGTCTTTGTGTCTCCAGTAACACACCTAAATAAACAGTGTAGTTTCTCGCCACCGCCGCTCCGTCCGTTTAACAGCTTTTGTGTGATTGGCGGCTTGGAGAGGGGCGCTCAGCCACCGCCTGGGCTCGCTGCTTATCCTGCCATGTTGGGGGTGTAGGCTGAGTAATACTGTGGGAAAGAAAAGTGCCATTCACTGCTGCGAGGGGAGTTATTCATAGAGCTCCCCTCGGTTTCACACAGGGGGGCTATCGCACATTGTCTCTTCAGAGCGAGCTTACTTATGAGCCGGGGCGAGCCAAGGAGAGAATGCCTCTGTGGTAAACATGACAATGTAAAATGGTAATTTTCTGTCCAGCCATGTGTTCGCTCTTGTGCTGTTCCTTCTTCAATGGCCCCTTGATTTAAAAGATATTTTCAGATAGTAATTAATCAGTCAGTATTTGACTCCTTGATTCTCTCCATTTAGATATTTGACAAAATACTTGTTCAGTAATAAATCAGTTGTTTTAAAAATGGTATAATCGCATAGCTTTTCATCTCCCACTGCATTGTTACATTGTCTCAACTGAAGTGACATGACTGATTGGAAGCATGCAAATATGTAAATTGTGCGGTAGACTTTATTCCAAAGAAACCAGCTTCGCAAAATGACTCCAGACATTCAAACAAAAGCACTCAGACTAAATAATGTCTCATTCTTACCCAGTGAGCCCTCGAGAAAATGAAACGATGCTTAGAATGAGAATCTGTGGTTTGTGGAGATATTGGGATGATGCACTGGTTGACTATTAAGTCATATGAAGAAAGAAGTGTTATGCGACAGATCTCAGTGACTGAACTCACAACACAAAGGTGATCTTGAAAGACTGTATTTGTTGTAATTTACTTTTAGGTCCATCTTTTTTTTTTTTTTTTTTTTTTTTCAACCATCGTTTCTCCTTGTCACTGATCTCACTGAGCAGTTGGGGCTCTCCTGACATGAACTGGCTCAAGCACACAAAGATTTCATTAATCTATGATTACGACTGTCTGCTCTGTAATTGTTTAAGGCTGAGCTTGTTTCACAGCGCTGCTGATCCTCCACATTCGGTCGTGTCTGAACTGAGTCATGACAGCCTCCACACTTCTCAGGCCGTCTGCGACAGTGTGAATTTTGAGGACAGTTGTGCCAGGTGGGACCAGCTTGGAGAAGCTCTCCAAGTGGACTGGACACTGGCCCTGGCACAGGGCGCTATCCAACAGGAAGCAGAACAGATGGCACAAATTATGTATCACCATACCAAACCTTTCTGCAGTGCTGGATATTTATTTCTAATTTGCTCGTTTCACTCTGCAAAATGTTATTAATGTTAAATAGTTTCAGGCTGCAGCACAGGCACAAGTTGCACACATGCATTATAGTATAATATATACAATACTCACACACACACACGTCCTTGCATACCTGCCAAAAATCTGTTCTTTCTTGTATTTCTCTACTATATGTACGTCACCACAGGATAAATATTTGGTTTTGGTCGGTGGAGCTGGATGGCTCAGGCGCTCTTTGATGTCAGTTTGGAGATCAGTTCGGTCATAGGTTCTCTGTACACGGCGCTCTTTTGACCTGAAATTCCTCAGCCTACGCTGGTAAATACTCCCACGGATCTCAAAACAAACTGTGCCGGAGCAGACAAACACGTAGGTCCGAGCAGAATGTACAGCAAGTGACACGAGGGTCATTACCATGTAAATGCACCCATTGACTCTAATCCCACTTAGTTTTACAGTAAACACTGCAGGTATCACCAAGAGGAGAAGCTCAGATAGGTTGTGCAGTAGGTCAAGGTCTGAACGTGTGTGGAATTTGTGCTTCCTGGAGTAGAGGACAGGCGTCTCTGATCTGACTTTACACCTGACGGGTGATTGATATTTATATTCATGAAACAATTTGTGCTTTAATTGAGTTACACTGACAGAACAGGAAGGAGTCCAGCTGAATATATGAAGCATCTCTCCATCGACTCAGTCTCAGAAATGTCAAGAAACTGAAACCTTATGAACCTGACTAATCTGACCAAAGTTTATCAAACTGTTGCACAAATACTATTTATGCAATATTACCACAGTGAGTCCCACTTATTGATTTGCTACAAGTGTTGGCAGGGAGCGCCACATCGGTATCATTGAAAAAATCTGTACCTGATGTTATTTAAATGCACATGATTCAGTGTCTCAGTGTTCCTGAAATTAAAGGAGTGAACAAATAAACAAGGGGATTTAGAAATTTTAAAAACAAAGAATTGTGGAATCTTTTTTGTTGAACCACACTTAGTCAAATTTACGACTCAGTGAATCATATTCTAGCTTTAGGATGAACCTCTGACCGACCAGTCTGTCTTCCTTTGATACGTGTCTTTTTCTCACCACACTGGCAGCAATACACAACACTGCCTCGTACAATACAGTATTATCAGTAATGCATCGAGGGGTGCAACAGTTTGGTCCAATGATGTCTTTGTAGAGACAGAGGGTTTGTAGGTCATCAACCTGTAGGAATTGTTTGCATTAACTCTCAAGGCTTCATTTACTTCCATTGCTGCAGGGAAGCTGCATAACCTGGATATTAATCCCTGAAAAGGGCCTATTTTCTATTAGATGTTTGTTTTTGAATACCTGTTTTTTTTTTATATCTTGTGCAGTTTACCATTTACCTTTCGGTGGACTTGAACTGCTCTCACTAAAAAAAGGGGAAAATGTGGGCGTTAAAAACTCTTTACTACTTTAACATCAAAGGAGCCATTTGTAAGTTTTGCTGTCACTACAATGCCAACATTAGCATTAACAGCTGTTTACTTACCAGACTAGAAGAAACGTTGCGAGCTCACTAAGAGTTGTCTCCAGCTCCACCAGTTAGCATGCTAACAGGCTAGCCTCGGCTCGGCGCGTCACTTTCCGATAGCAGCTCACTGTGGCTTCCTATCGGCCTCTAAGACATAGTGCTGCTCAGAGGGCATATTATTACCCCTTGTAAGACAGTGATGGCCAAAGCGCTTTGTCAAGCGACAATCACAACTTATAAATAGCTCCTTTAAAGCTGATTCTGACTCCTTCAAGTTTAGGTGATTGACAGTTAAGTGGTGTCAGATTGTTCTGTGCATGCTAGTGATGACGGAGAGGTGTAATGTAATGTAGCTGTGTGTGTCTAAAATAATAGTTTCCCATGAATCCCAGGAATATGGCTTAAAGAAATACAGAGGCTGAGAATGCAGGTGTTGTAATGCTGAGTGAGCACAGACCTGGTTTAACTTTATCACCAGTTGCAAACTGCTTGTTTCTCTGGGTCTGAATGTGTATTAGTGGGACAGGGAGCTGGATAGAACAGCAGTGCTCCTGTTTCTACTGGTCCAACACACACGCGAGCGCACACACACACACTTAGATGCACACCTCTCACCCCCCTGAGGCAGTCGAGGAGTCCAACCTTGGCATTGCCCCAAGACATGAGGGGCAGCTGTGTTTCTCAGGCAAAGAGCTGGAGGAGCTCTCCTCACCCTCCTCCCCATTTCCTGCTTGCACCGCCTGCCTCTCCCATTCCTGATATTCTGCCTCTCCACAAAGCAGGCCGCACTTAGTGTTTTGAAGGGTTACCCCCCCCCCCCTCAGTCAAACCAAGGAGCTAACTGCTCACTGTCTTTTGAGGAGAATTAAGAGATAAAGAGAGAGGGAGGGCACAGCAGAGTCCCAGAATGCTCTAAGTTCAGACTGGGTGACATTTGTTAGGCGTTGCATAACAAGACATTTACTGGAATCAGGGAGCCGCAGGCCAAAGTCTGGTGCCACTGGTTAGTCAGCGGAACTGTGAGGCACTGTGTTAAAGATATGTGGGACGCCAATGTGTGTATGTGTGTGTGCACATAACCTGGGCCTCATAATTAAAGCCCTGCTGCTGGCAGATGCACAGACACGATGGCAGGCAGACAGACAGGCCGACACAGGGAACATTCCAGCACAGGCTTTTATATCTTTTTTATTGTTGCGTGATATTCTGCCTTCCTTTTCTCCTCAGCTGATTTTAATCCAGTATCTCCTTACAACTGCTTTTTTTCCCCTTCGCTTTTCACGTCACTTAATGCTTTAATGTGCTGAATCACCATGGCTGGCACCACTGCGGGTGTTAAAAAGCAGCTGTGAGTATTGATGAAAACTACCTGTTAGTCTTTGTTCTGCTCTGTGTAAAATGCCCTGGTAGGCACTAGGACTGAAATAATGATAGTTTTCAATATCAATTAACATGTTGTTTATTTTTTTGTTGAGTCTATTATGTCAAAAAAAGTGGAAATGTCCATCTCATGTTCCAAAGACTAAAGCGGACGTCTTTAAAGGACCTATTCGTAAGTTTTGCTACATAGCAGTTTACTCACAAGTCTAGAAGAAACGTTGCGAGATCACCATCAAACTTTATTCCTTTACTCACCAAGGGCTCCAGAGGTGAAAGGCAACACCAATGTTCACTCTATTATCTATCACGGCTTTTCTCCTACTGAAGATAGCATGCTAACCAGCTAGCCCCAACACATCTTGTCACTTTCCATGTTATACCCTCTAACGTCATAAAGACAGCAATTACAATCATTGAGGTCATTGACATTTATCACCACCCACTCCGATAAATTTAGTAACTACTTAATTTCTAATAACACAAAAGAAACAGCTAATTATTTTGGTTGCTAAATGACCTATGATGAATGATGAAAACAAGTGTAGTTGGATCAGCTGTTACAAGTAGACCCACTTGTTTAAATGCTTTTGACTCAGCATGGAATGAAAATGTGATGCAGACAAGTGAAAAATATTGTCATTTTCAAAGTGATGTAACTGTGCTCATTCACACTGAATTCATTGGGCAATATTGTGAAACTAGTAGCCCCACAGATTATTTCACAACCTCATGTTTTCCATCATGTGCTGCTCCATGTTTGTTTTCCTCTCAGCCCCAACATCAGTACTCTGTGTTGTTGTCTGCCTCTTATTCCCACTACTAAAGAAAAAAAAAAAAATCATTGGAAATTAATCACTGACTCAAAGCTGAACAGAGGCAGGGAAGCGGGTCAGTGTGGCACAGCAGGGATGTCAAATGCTGTTTGAATGTTTATATCTGTGTGTGGTGCAAGTGCACTTATTTATGGATGCAGCCTTTCTGAAGCTATGAAGTCACATCAGCTTTAACCTCAGACGAGTATCCCATGTGCCAGCGCTGTCTTGGTCGCAGTTTCAGAGTAAAGCTTTAACGACATGTCCAGAATGCCGTGGGAGGAAGCCAACGGGCGACGACAGACGCCCTGAGATGTGTACCACTCAGAGGATCACTCCTGTCTACCTGCATGTGTCTGGTTGTCGAAAAGGCTACACTGTTTGTAGATCTGTCTCAAAAGGCTTGTTTGTTGTTGGGTCATTACACTTTTTTTTTTCACTCAAATGTCCCAAAAACATGTAGAACCTGTTTAATATGTAAATAAATTTTACTCAGTCATGGTTTTTCTTGCACTTAGTCCAATTGGAGCCTATTTTATGATGCGTAAAAATATTGTGTGGTGAATTCCAGTGTATCAAAAGTAAATGTGGTTCCTTTATACATGTATTAAAAGTTTAGTTTAGTTGGATTACATATTTTCTTCATCAAAAATATTCTTCATTATTATTTGAATGCATTGCTACATTGCTTTTTTATTTTAATTAAAAGGCTTCTTAGAGTCAGAGCTCAATGAAAGCAGGTATTTTACCAGATATGACTGCAACTTGATGAAACATACTTCATTAGATCATGAATTATTAAAACTGTAGGTTTCCTGAGCTGAACTCACTGTATTATAAGTAACACAGCTAGTACCACAGCTGATAGCTTTATACTTAAAGTGCCTGTATCTCACTGGAAAAGACCCAGGAAAATCCCTGTGAAGTGCCCCTTTCATTTAGTGAAGTCAAACAAATCATGTCAAATGTGTACACGGGTGTTTCCAACCCACCTCCGACACTGGCATCACACAACCCTGCAGCGCTCCTGCCAGAGTTTTGTTTTGTCAGTCCTTTTTCTGGCTGTAGACCAGAGGACAGATCAGCGTAGCCTCCAGTAACTGCACAGAGTGTAAGTGATACAAAAAAAAAAAAAAAAAAAAAGATACCAGCAGAGAGTAGAGCCTCATTCAACAGGACAGAAGAAAGGTGCCCACGCAGGCTGCTTTACGCTAGAACCAGAAAGATAGGGTTGACATCCAGCTCCACAGTCAGGTAAACAGTCATTTAGGATGAGTCAGACTGTTTTGTTTTTCTGAGTGCAGGTTTTGTAGTAGTAGGACGAAAGCATGTGATCATCTGTTTTGGCAGTGGGTTTGCCCGGGTTTGCCCATGGCAGTTTGTTTCACAGATTACGCTGCGGCCGTCCCTGCCGTTGCAACTTCTCATCAGTCAGAAAACTGGAGAAAAAATTTTCCTGCAGGGTTAACAGGAAGACCTCTGCATTGTTCTATGGTGTGAGAAGAGGAACTGCCGTACAGATTTAAAATCATCTCACAATGCAAGTGAGAAGTGAAAACCCTCTGCACTTTTTTATACATAAAAAATGTGGTCTCCCATCAATTTCTCAGACCTTATGTGTGAGTGTTTGTGTGTGTGTGACTGCATATACACAGGGAGCGAGCAGAGCAGCACTTTTACGGGACCGCTCGCTGCTGAGGGCCCCAAACCACAGGCATTACCCAGACCCACATTGTTGTGCAATTCCCGCCCTAAAGCGATTATGCACGGTGCCTGTCAGACTGGCCTGGCATTATCACACAATCACACATGCATTCAGGCCCTCGATCACATACATGAGCGCTCACTGGAGCTGCCGAGCTGGCTGGGATGGGTGGAAATTTAAATGCGCACTTTAATCAGAAGTGCTGTTATGATTGTGCGTCAGACAGCTGGTTTCCCGCTTCTGTTGCCACAGGAACTAATAGTTTGTTTGGAGGTCAAAGTGCATAACAGCGTAACCAAAGCGCCCTCAAGAGTGTTCTGTTTAGGTTTACACTTGTGTTGCAACATTGCAGCGTTATTGTCTGTGTCGTATAGCGAGCCTCTTGGCTGACATAGTGTTTATGAAAGAAAACCCCCCACGGAGGAGAGAGGTTACCAGCACTTTGGTTTCACTTGACATCAGCTTCTACTACTACACACGCATGGACTAAAACTGATTGAAAATTGTTTTAGGTGCAAAATGCATTGCTGTTTCTGATTTTCAGAGCCAATGTGGGCTGTTACTATTTTCTCAGTATGGCTGAGAAGAACAAAAATGCAGGTTTCCTGGGAATATTTGTGCTAGATATACACACCAGTGTAGTTTTTTAAGTTTAGATGTAAGGTCTGAGGGTGGCATCTTAAGTTTCCACTGTGGCTCCCCATTCAGGTTCCTGTGTTTGATTCTAGGAAATACTACAGTGTTGAGCAGATCAGACATGTAGCCGTAAGTACACTAATTTCTCTCTGTATGAATCATTCATTTATGTTCTGATCGAAGCAAAAGAGATAACAAAGAAAAGAACTTATGAAACCAGAACCACGATTCCCATACTTTAAAGACATTGTCATTTGGTGTTTTATTTTGCACAACCTTGTAATAATGAAAACCACAAACAGTTGGAATTCAGCAGTATGAGTATAATGAAATTGTTTGTAGTTCTTGGCCTTCTTATGTGTATTTATATGGTCCACATTCTCTATTCTGCACTAATATTGTAGCTTAATTACTGTTTGTCTCATATCATCTCTTATCCAACTCTCCATCATTTCTCTTTTTATGACAAAAAGAAAAAAACATGAAAACACCATGATCTCAGGAACAAAATATAATAATTATCATATTATAGATTAGAATAATCAATTTCTGCAATGAGAAATAGTTACAGAAATTGAATATAATAATCAACGTCTGCCTAATATATTGTCCATGTCAGCACATGTAGCTGGATGCAGTGATTGCTGCAAGTGCACATTTCAGCCTGAGAGGAAGACGCTGCTTTAAGAGCAGTTCAAAGTATGCAGCACCAGGGTAGTGATGTCATCAGTAGAGGAAGTAACACAGAGTATGACGCCATATTCAGTGGCTTCTTCCTCTTCCAGGGTTTCCTTTTTATTTTATTTTTTTTCATTCTTTCTCTTTGTTCTACTCCTCGGGGTTGGGAAATGAATCCATTTTACTGTAGCTGACCCCCTCTACGCAATCATTTTAAATGACCACAATGTCGATGTTGAGATACTGAGGTAATCATTCCGTGGTTCACTCACAATCAGCTAACTGATACTTTACGGACTTTATTTAATGAGAGCCAAAGTCAGTGCCTTGGTTTACTCATGTGCACCTCCTGTCCTGACATGTGCCGCTGCCAGCTTGATAATGGCCCCTCTGGTTCGGGATGCCAAGTCCAGGTCTTGGTGCCCTGGTTTAATGTCACACTTACAGTCTACTGTTGCACTCAAAAAATGTGAGCTCTCACTATGACCAATGAATTTATTTTTTTATTTTTGTGTGTGTGTGTTCATTGGTTGAGATTTTAAATGTTGAGCAGCATTTCTCTTGTTGTTGATCCTCATCTATTATTTCCAGAGGGAATTAAATGACCAGCAACACTTTTAAACTTTTAGACTTTTTTTCAGGCGGCAGAGAAAACAAGTAGTATCACACAGCAGCTATCGTTGCGAGACTTTTTTTTTTTTAGCATAGCAACACGCTTACAGTACGCTTTACGTGTTTCATCTATGCTGATGCAATAGCAAGACCAATGACACTGTTCATGATTTAAAAAAAACAAGACAAAATTATTTTAAACAACTAGTTTTTAATTTCAAAATGTGATGATATAACCATGACGATCAGAGCAGAGTCAACATGTAGTCATCAGTTTCTGTTAAAATATTCCTTCACTTGAATAAAGTCCCTGGCACACCTTCAGTCATCATATATCTATTTATTTTGTGACATGTCACTGTTATTTCTTTTACATAATGAGCTTATGAAAAACTACTTGTGTGATAAAAGGACTATAATGGCTCCATTAGGTTTCCTTTCTTGTTTTTCTCCTTTGGAAACTTTTTTTTTTTTTTTTTTTTTTTTTTTTTTTTTGGCGGCAGAGAATGAGTCACAGCTAATTTTAGAACCAGTAAACAGGTAAGTACATTACAGCCAGTTTTACAAGCTGCTTTATGGACATTATAAATATCTAAGCAAGTTAAAGTTAAGTTAAAATCATTAGGAACTGCCAGAAAAAAAAAATAATTTTCCTTCATGATTAAACAACATTTCTTTAAACAAAGGCAATTCTGGACAGTTACTCACTCAGTCAGTTGTACAATGCAAGTAAACAAAGGAAGGCAAGCTAAGAGGGCATCCCCCACTATGTCTTCTTTATTAATATCTTTCTTGAAAAAAACTTTTTTTTTTTTTTTTTTTTTTGTGACTTTAGGCTCAAGCCATTATATAAATAGCACAAATCTTCAAGCACTCACCTGGAAATGATATACTTGCCCCCCCATGAGGCATGAACAGCTGTTTACTGACCACTCCAGATGAAACCTTGTTCCTTTACTCACCAAGAGCTGTCAGGTGGAAAGCAAAGCAAGTGTTAACCCTTGTTTCTCTCAATGCTTTTGTCCGACTGAAATTAGCACGCTAACCAGCTAACCCAGCCCACCTCGTCACTTTCCGATAGCGACTCACTGTAGCCTCCAATCTGCCCTGAAAACATAGCATTGCCCGGAGGGTGTATTATAATCGCAGCAGAGAAAACTAACAAATACTATACTAAGATTTTACTATAGATTTCCCATGGCATTATGTGTACCATAAGAACACATGCATGCACACAATCTTACGTCAACACAAGCTTTGTTCCAACGCATAACTGTGCTTTTTTTTTTTTCCTTTTCTTAAACAAATAATCTGCTTAACAGGAACAGACACCAGGAGTGAATATTGTGAGTTCAACAATGACCTTGTTAGATAACAAAGAGAGGAGGGCAAGACGTTGAGATTCCAGGAATGACCTTATTGTGTCCCATAGACCACTCCCTCCTCTAGCCAAACTCACACAGATGATGTAGCTTCTTTCAGGCTCCTATGGTTCAGAAAGTGCTCCAACCATTTACCTAAGCTAAAACAGTTGGCTTCTCTAAATTTGCAGTTTGCAGAATGCATGAATTATATATTTTGTTGAAAGATGTGGGGGTTTCCAACCTCCCCACCACACCAGCATAAGCCTGAGTGGGTTTGAGTCATAGGACATAGGTCTAGAGAGGCTGATATATGTTCTGTGCAACCTTTTGTCTGAACCTTAACGTATTTGGACAGTGATAGTGAGTGCCTTCAAATGCTGTTATTTTAATAAGAGGGAGAGTGAGATACTCCAGCCTAGCTCCCATTTGTTTGTGTCTGAATATTGTTATTAGCTAGTGTTATACATTTTCGTGGTAGTAGGTTTTAACTGCAAATAAGAGCGAAAAAATCATTCAGATTAGATTTTGTCATTTAATCATTTTTGTGGTTTTTGATAATCTGTCTGTCCAGCCAGCCCCAGTTTCCTGTACCTCCACTGCCTCATACAATGGTTATTTTACATTGTAAGAAAGATAACACAGATACAAGTCAGTCAAATTCACATTTACTCTTTGACATGGACAACGTCCTAATTTTATCACAGTTTTTTTATCTTTCCATAGAAATTGAGAGAATATAGTGTTTATTTTTTTAAAGAAATATTTGGAGAATTGAACAGGAATGGCAGATATGATGTGACCCAATCTTAGGTGGAACATTCATTTTCAAAGATAAAGACAAAGGTAAAGTTGTCCAGCTTCACAAATAATCTCAAATGGTCGTTGGATTTGAAGATTTTACTCTGACATATATGTATTTCATTGCTCCAGTCAAAAGTGGCAGAGCCTAAATTGACACATTAAATATTTTAGCTTTTCACTGATTAAGCTAAATGATTTTTTACCATTTTCATTCCCAACACATTGGGAATAGAGGTAACTAGATTACTAATATAAACAGAATATCATCAGCATATATCTTTACGTTGGACCGATCTCATGCACGTACCCTGCTGATGAGGACTCATGTTAAGTATTTTTGCTCATTATAAACATTGTTGGTATACGTCTTTTTCCTTGAAGCCAGTTTAAAGGTCATACTGTTGTACCTCCACTGAGTTTAATGCGATAAACCAAAACAGAAGTAGTAGAAGTACCAATGAGAAATCCTATCAACTGTGTAACTGAATGGATATTTATTGTTGGAATCAACATCCGGCCATAAAAACAGCTTGGGGATATCCCCACGTTTGCCAGGTTGAACTGGGGTAACAAGCATATAAATATAAACCCCCCACCCCTCCTCCACACACACACACACCCTCACCCCCTTCCCGTGGTGGGTCAGGCCTGTGGACGCAGGCTGCCACAGAGGCACCCAGCCGTGGTCCACACACTACATCTTTATCCAGGCAGAGCAGGCAGCAGCCCAGCCCAGCCGCTCTGCTGATCAGAGGCGAAAAATATCCCTGCTCCACAGACACAGCTCTGTGCATTTACAGACTCACATTGTGTTGCACATAGCAACACATGCACATATTTTAGCATGGTAAGCTTTGCCAGCACAACCCGGGCCCTGTCTGTACACATGAGCTACGTGCTGCTTAAGTCTGAGTCAGGAAATCAAGCACAAGAGAGAGCTGAGCATGTAAACACCCAGCTCTGATTGCTGCTCACATGCTGGAACATTATTTTAGAAATATGTGTAACAGTTACCATGAGCAGCATAAACGTGTATAGTCAGAAAAAAATGCAAAATATAAGGTGAATAACTATTGCAACCAATGGCAGTGTGTTTAAATCAATATCACACTGTAAATAAGATTGTTTTCTTCTTGTAGCAAGAAAAAATTTCACATGCTTGCTTTAAACTCAAAACATTTGTAACAGGTTAAATATTTTACAAGTCCCAAGTCTCTGCTTGGGAAAGTTTTTCTGAGAGTTACAGTTGAGGCACTGATCATATCATTATATATCATAACAATAACGGTATAAAATTTCTAAGCAAGACTAAACACAAATGCAAATTGACAACTTGGCCATAGTTATTAAGTAAAAACGTATTTGATTTATTGTTTCTCTTTTGTCTTTGCTTAACCCTGCTTACATCTCAAGCACAGCTTTACATGGCCAAACCAGAGGGAAATAGAAGATGATTTAATATTCTCTCACCAAGCTTTGTTTGTTTGGAACTATTATGAGGCCAAATCTTAAGTGGGGAACTGTTTCTAAGATGTACAGTAAGAGCCATATCTGCCATTGTAATCCTGCTGGAAAAGCCTACCTGGACAAGGGCCCCCTCTTTCCTTTTTCCTCTTGTTTTGCCCAGTCAGACTACTGAGTTTTGATTAGGAAGTGGTGGCTCTTGAACCCACTGTTTTCTTCAGCTGGTCCCTTACGTTGCACCTGCCATGGCCTCATTTTTGCAGTGTTTTGCATAGAAACCAGAGGCATCGGTGGGATCAGTATCAGGACTGGCCAGCTCTTCCTGTGCGGATACAATGCAGCAGGAAGTTCTGTTAATAGCCCCTCCACTCTGCCACCCATCTCACACTATCATATGGCGATGAAAGCTCCTGGAGTGTCAGTGGCTCTGCTGCTTCTCACCGTGTGCACAAAACCACTCACTGACTATTTATCATTTGCCTGTAGTGTCTGTGAGACCGATCAATCTTCAGCTGAACCAATCACCATCCACTTCCAAGTTCAGCTGTGTGTGTGTGTGTGTGTGTGTGTGTGTGTGTGTGTGTGTGTGTGTTTGGTGGGGTAGGGAATTTGGTTGCACTCAGATTCCTTGCAGAGGATTGTGAAAAGGGGATCCTGCCAAGAGGCCGTCAGTAAATACATTTGCAGACAGATTTGCTTCTGCATGACTTGCGTTTTCTGCCTTTTCAATGGTAACTCAGCATCTGACAATGACCATTTTAAGGAGGTACTTTCCTGGAAGTTGTATACTGCAACTTGGGCTCAGAGAACTCTAAAGTGAATTTTAGGAGCTCCACACTGAGCGCCCTGTGTCTGGGGCCCCCTTTCTCCCCTCTCTTTGCCAAATTCAATTATTGGAAGTTGACATCAGCGGGTGAGAAAGGGACCTTTTTTGCTCCAACACGAGTGTGCGATCAGCTGTGGCCAGTAGTGTACGTGCATGATATCCCAGGGGAAAGGACAAGAGAGGAATAGAAGAAAGGGGGGGATGGAGGGGAGGGGGCAGAAACAAACCTATTTCTGGCTCAAATCATATCCTAGGGTCAGTTTCCATTTTTAATCTGAGACTCTTTTTTTAAAAACAGAAATTGTGGCCTAACAGATTTCTTTTTATATCGCTGCTAACAGTGACTTGTTTATGCCGCCCTGGCCAGTCCAACCTGAGGCACTGTGCTGTGTTGCTCGCTGCTACGCAACATTAATGACAACAATCATTTCCTTTTCTCCAGAACGTTTTAATGAAACCGAGGGTGTAAATAAAAAAGGACCCAAGGCTTTACATTTCCTGTGCCCTGCTTTTTTTATATTTCCACTCCCTTTTATCATCATTGTTGTATTGACTTAAGTAAATAGGTCAGTGATTATCACTGGTCAATTCAATATTGGTGCTGATGATAACCTATGAAACTGCAAACGCATGAAGTCATCACAGGCTATTCATATTGCCCCGTGAATATGGTAATGTGTGTGTGTGTGTGTGTGTGTGTGTGTGTGTGTGTGTGTGTGTGTGAGCGAGAGAGAGCGAGCCCTGGTGTGTATCTGAGCATAGATGAAGATCAATACGTCCAGACTGCATAAAACACAACACTAAATCTATCAACCTATTGAGAAATACCATATAAATAGACACATAAAACTGCCACATGTCAGTTCAAATTGTTGCACCATTAATCAAATATCCCATGACAAAAAGTTTGGTCACACACCCTGGCAATTCAAGTAATTACATCTTGTCTTTATTGGCTATTGATGCCTAATAAATCAAAAACCCTTCCTTATTAAAGAACCAGGCAGAAATCCCATATACTCACATATGGCTGTTTAGTATAAATTTGGTTTAGTTTAGATTTAAATTTAGATTTTTTTTTTTTTTTTTGAAATTGGTTCCAAAGGTATCTGAAATAGTTTTCATGAAAACCTAACTCTGAGGGCCATAAACATATTTTCCTACAAAAGCTTTCCAAGGACCTTTCTTGGATAAATGAGCTCTGAAATTTTCCAAGTTAAGATATAATTCAGAAACTGTCTAATAAAAGAGCAAGCGTATGAGCAGACGTGTGATGTCAGCTTTTTTTACTTGATGGTTTTTGGTACTCTACTACAGACACATAGCTCATAGCATCTTCAGCCAAGGAGAAGTGAAATATAACTACCACCTCATCCCTGTTGCTAATGTCTGTATTGCTCTTTCCCCGTCTCCAGGTGTTATTTCTTAGTTTGCCGCAATGCGCCACCTTCAGGGAACCTGCCTTTATATTTTAATGGAATCCGCTGTAATCTGTGCTCTGGATCACTGAAGTGCATCTGACATGGAGGGGAAAAAACCTACTGTGAGTCTACTATCTTTTGATGACTCCGTGATCCCAGTGAGTGGTGGTTCCCCATCAGTCATTGCCCCGCCATCTCACCTGGAGCTGTGTGCTCAGCCCCATGCTGTTGTTAAGCAGGCAGACCTGCTGAGCTGGTGTTAGCCTAATAACGGGTTTACACGTTTTCTGTCTTAACCGCACTGCTCTCACTCAGCACAAAGCTCCAGACATGACCAAGCTACAGCTTTAGGGCTACTTACTCTAGCGGTTAGAAACGGTGTGCTGCCTACTCTATAGGTCCTTTTCACTGCCGCAGACATGACACAAAAAATAGGCAGTTACAATGCAAGAACACCTGCAAAAACTTAGGTAATGAAAGGTGAAAAAGCTTGTTCAGGACAGCACCGTTTCTTTTATGTGTTCTGTGGAAATAGTGCAGGGAAACCGCATTTCTTAACCTCCATCAGTTCCATATCTCTGATAACTGCATGCGAAACTGCTCAGAGAGCTTATAGCGTGTGACTTTATGCCTGCTGCACGCTTTCAGTTTGTGAGGAGGGAGCATTGCTGCAGACTGTACATACCCGTGCTGTATGGCCTTTGCAGCTGAGGTTTCTCTTGTGGCTTCACTTGATTCAGAGCAGCCCTGCAAGTAGGTGGTGTTGCACTCTTCTGGGGATTTTTTTCATTAGATCAGTTGACATTTGAGCAGTTATGAGAGCGTCAGGTCATTGTGCCAGCATCTGCCTGGCACACTGTCTCCAGTTTTCTGCAGGTACTTGGCGACTGTCTGCAAAAGACAGCAGAGGAGAGGAGAAGTAAGAAAACAAGATGAAGAAAGGAAAGGGGGAGACAGTGGGTAAAAGGAGAAGAGGAGACTTAAGGGGAGGTGACATAAGACAAGGAGAGGAAAGAAGAAGAGAAAGAATGAAACCAAATGAGGGAACAGACATAGAAGAAAACAAGAGATGAATAGAATATGAAATAGCTGAAAGGAGGCAAAACAAAGTGAGAAGCAGAAGAGATTAAAAGAGGGAGGAGGCAAGAAAGGGAAGGAGGCGAGAAATAAAGAGGAGAAAAGGAAGGAGAGGAAAAGGAGAGGGTGATGTACCGAACACTGTGGCCTTTCAGTAGTGCTGCCAGTGAGGGAGTTTAAACCAGCACAGTGTGTTCTTTACTGATCCATGCCCACTCTGTCACACACACACACACACACACACACACACACACACACACACACACACACACACACAACCCCTCTTTCTCTATGTCTGAAACAGCCTACACTCAAAACACATTCTCCTGCACACACACACACACACACACACACACACACTCACTCACTCACACAAACACTCACTCACACCACCCAGATGCACATACTGTGACCACTTGTTGAGTCATGACGTATCCAGTCATGTAATTCGGTTTCAGCAGTCACACGACAAAGTGAACATTGCTTTCATTTAACAGATATAGTGTGACATCAGGCATTAGTGTCTGTAGCTAAACATAAACTCAGTTGAGGGGGTAGTGGGGGGTGAAAGCTAAATCTGCAGTGTCCTCTTGGCTGACGACGCTGCGGCTTCGCATTCCATGCCTTTTTCTCTGCCTCACGACCACCATGTTTCCTGTGAGGCAGGAAGTTAGCTCTATTTCCTGTCACTGTCTGCCTTCATGTGGTCACTTCCTCGTGTTTTGCCAAGCGCCGCTCTGTTCTGTTGACTCAGAGAACGGAGGTGGTGCTCCTCGCGGTGGGCTCGGGCAGAACAGAGAGGGGTCTCTTATTATTTTTTTATTATCTCTGGCTACAGGAGGGAGCCCTCAGAGAAACAGTCATGTCAGATTACTGCCTGTTGTCACGCCATTTGTTATGATGACATTACTCAGTGCAGAAAGAAAAGGTTTTCATTCACTTTAACTATGAGCTGCAAACAACATGTAGTGTGTTAGTATTATTGTGAGTGCATGCTACTCTGCTCCTTAAAACTGTCTCCATGATTTGTTGCATTTTGTTTTTGGAGGGTATTAGTGTCATATTTTTGGACAACACAAGATAGGAGCGTCCTCCAGCAGTAATCAGCAGAGTTCAGCTCTGTGAAATCATAGGTTTTGTAACCTTGCTGAGGAATGTTGATTGTGATGACTGCCTGGCGGGGAATCCTGCCTTTACTGTTTCCTAAGAGATACTAAGAAGTTGGCTGTGATTACAATTGAACTTTGCACAGAGTGATTAGCTGGAATGTTTAGATTTCTGTGTACTGCAGATAAATCGCTGTCACATAGAGCGGCAGGATTCGAAAGAAATAGACTCTTAATTTGAAAAAAAAAAAAAGATATATCAAAAAGAAAATTTGGAGGCTGTAGGTGACTGTATGCATGACTGTGTGCGTGTGTGACTGTGTCCTCATGTGCGTATCCTCATCCTCCAATCACGTGTGTTTTCAAACCATGATATCACTGGCTCCAGTGGAGTGAGCAACAAAATTAACACCATACTGCTGCTGTTTGTCGTGCTGCCTTTCCTCTGAAAACATAAGCTGGCACACGCACACACACACACACACACACATACACACACGCACAGTGGGAGAGGCTTTCCATTGGCCTCAGCAGGCACCCTCAGCCACACACAGCACATCGAGTTCTGATATTTCCCATCAGAACAGTTTTTAATGACCCTTCATTTGTACTCCCCCTGTTGCATCGAGACTTTTAAACTGGCTTTAAAATGTTCTGGATCGTCATTGCATCCAGCATACCGACTGTTACGTCAACCAAAATAGAAACCAGAGCCTCTGAAGTGGAGTTTGTCTCTGTCCTTTCTGTCATCAGGATGATATAGGGCTGCAACAGGACGTCCCGGCGTCTGCGCTCGCATTGCAGTCATTCCTTGTTGCAGCAGAGCTGAAATTACCAGCGCTCTTAGTGGTCATGGGAAAGAGAGGCTCATGACCAGACCTTACTCCTCGGCTTTTGTCATAGCTACCGATGTGCAGTAACAGGGGAGGGGTGGGGGTGGGGGCAGTGGGAGAAAAGCATTTGCTAGGCTAATCAGGGAAGGGCTGTCACGTCCCTCAGATCATGCAAACTAGACCGAGATTATTGGCTGAGACAGTTGGGTCATTTGATTCAGAGGTAATTTCATTCATTTGTTATGGGTCCAGTGTTCAGGAGGGCCCTCACATGCCCTGGAGCCTGAGGTCCTCCAGTGAGTGAGAGGAAAGACGTGGGGAGGAGAAAAACTCCTGCAGATACAGAGAGTAGAAGAAGAGAGATGTTAAAACAAAGAGGAATAAATGGCTGAAATTGAAGATAATGTTATTTGATAGTGGATCAGTCAATCAATCACGTTTGTCAGAAATCAACAATGTTAATTAACTAAGGGAGCATTCCCACCAGTTTTATGCATTTACTCTCTGGAGGGAGGTCCTAAAGGTTTGGGGAATTGGCATGTCACAGTAATGTCATCAGGGTTATCCTAGATTTAACAGAAAGCCTCCCCCCAGGCTGGATTGGAGTCTTTAATCTTTGAACTCGTTTATTAAGCAAAAATGCAAAAGCTCCTCTTCTCTGTTTCGTATTATCGTGAATTGAACATCTTTCAGTTTTGGATTATTCGACAAAAACAAACAATTTGAAGACATGACCATGGGCAACAGAACGTTTCATAGTCTGAGCAACCCATTGAGTGCTTAGTTGGAAAATTAATCAACAATGAAAAAATAAAACGTGTTGTTCGTGGGATGAGATTTCAGAGTCAAGAATGAAGAGAAGAGGTGGCAGAGGTGAAGGCAGAGCAGAGGGCAGACTGTGAACCAGATGTGAAGCAGTGAGTCACAGCAGGAACGGGCTTCATGACGTTAGCCACTATGCACGCTAAGCTCTGTGTGTGTGTGTGTGTGTGTGTGTGTGTGTGTGTGTGTGTGTGTGTGGGTGTGTGTCTGCGCCGGGAGTTCCAGCCTTTCTTCCAAAACAACAAGCTTTACGCATGCACAGTAATGTCTGGCCAAGGCTCATTACTTCATGTTATGGCCCGGACACAAAACAAGCCAAGGGTAGACGGTCACTTAAACAACAGTTTGGCCCGAGTTAGAATCAGAAAGTATGAACGGGCTGAAAAGCAAATGAGCTCATGAAATGTTCTCTGTCAGGACAGTAGCAGTGGCGGTAAAGCAGGACAGAAACGTCGGTGTCTTGCTTTCTGTGGTTTGCTCAGCAGACGTTTGGCCAATATTCTCGCTTGTTTTGTTTGCCATGTTTTAATAATGCTTCACTAGCTTCCTGACAAAAATTAGTTTTTCCACTGGGGGTGTCTCTAAGCAACGTTAGAGTGCAGAATTAATGTGTCTGTAAGAAGGAAAGATTAGTCTGTTTCCTCCCTTTGATTCTGTGCTGGTTTAGACAAGACACGTAGTCAGGTGGAATGTGAGTGTTGGTACAATGGTGTTTTACAATGGGCCCCTGTGTTTTTGTAAAGGAAATCAAGGCCCACTTGTACAGTATGTTTGGAGATAAGAGTGTCTGCAGTTTAATCCTTGCTCTGTTCAGGATTTATTTCTCATAGAGTAAACCTATTGGCACGTATTGTGTATGTGTGTTTGTGCACATGTGTTTCTTTGAAAAGCAAATAGCATAAGATGAGTGAATTTAAAATCTCCCCTTTCAGCTCTGAAGCCCGGCGTGTTTTTCAGAGGAGAGCCACCTGCACAGGAGGATTTGCACTTGGATGCTAAAGCAGATCTGTGGTGTTTCTGGGAAAAAGGGCAAACACACATCTCTTTCCATTTGTGTGCTCCTCACCCAGCTTTCTCTCTCTCTCTCTCTCTCTCTCTCTCTCTCTCTCGCTCTCTTTCTTTCTCTTATCCAGAACTCCATCAGACACAACCTGTCGCTACACAGCCGCTTTGTTCGCGTCCAGAATGAGGGGACGGGCAAGAGCTCGTGGTGGATGTTGAACCCAGAGGGTGGGAAGAGTGGCAAGTCCCCCCGACGCCGAGCAGCCTCCATGGACAATAACAGCAAGTTCACCAAGAGCAGAGGCAGAGCAGCAAAGAAAAAGGTAAACAAATAAATAAAGGCTCCATCTAATGCTTTTGTGCTCAGGGGCAGTGGATATTTGATTTTTGAAGTGAAAATTGAATTGTGTTTGGTAATCATGTCCGCACTGATAATGAATTGCATCTCTTAATCCTCTTGTCTGTAAATATTGTTATTTTACTAGATCCAAAATCCCATTATGGGTATTTGACATAATTATGTTTTTGAATTTTTTAGTGTCAGCCAGCCCTAAGTGTTATTTCCAGTGGTTTTGGACTAAATGTTACACTGTCTCCCCACAGCTGTCCCTGCAGGGCGGTCCAGAAGGAGGTGCAGACAGCCCCGGCTCCTACTCTAAGTGGCCTGGCAGCCCCAACTCCCACAGCAACGACGACTTTGATGCATGGAGCAGCTTCAGGCCTCGGACGAGCTCCAACGCTAGCACTGTGAGTGGCCGCCTCTCACCCTTCATGCCTGAGGATGATCTTGGGGAGGCAGATGTGCATATGGGCTACCCAGGAGCCCCTGGGGCCAAAATGACAGCCACCCTGCCCAGCCTAACGGAGATGACTGGCTCTCTGGGACACAGCTCTGAGAATGTTATGGAAAACCTTCTGGACAACCTGAACTTGCTGTCGCCCAACAATTCTCAAGTTGGCGGAGGGGCAACGACCCCCGGCTCCTCCCAGTCCTCCCCGTCTTCTATGATGCAGCCGAGCCCTGGGTACCCCACTTACAGCTCCCCCAGTATGGTCACGCAGCCTCAGCAGGAATATCGCAAGTGTGTGTATGGCCAAGCAGGAATGAACACCCTGTCGTCCATGCCGCTGCAGACACTGCCAGAGAGTAAGCCCGGCTTTGGGGCAGGCATGGGCCAGTACAGCTGCCCCGCAGGGCTCCTGAAGGAGCTGCTGACGTCCGATACAGACCAGCACGGAGAGCTCATGCCGTCAGTGGATACCGTGGTGTCTCAGTCCAGTGGAGGCTGCATGCTGCCGCCATACAGCAGCACCCAGCATGCAGCCAAACTCATGGGAGGAGGAAACGGTCACCTGCACAGTCTCTCTCACACACACCCCCACAATGTGCACAGCCAAGCACCCGCCCCGTCACCGGCTATGAACGGCCGCTTGCTCATGTCCCTGAGCCACAGCGGGGGCACCACGCGTTTGCCTGCTGCCAAAAGCCCAATGCAGATGCCTTATGGCCTCTCCAGCCACCTCAGTGGGGGAGGCATGCCTGGGGGCTTCTGTCCTGTCAACACCAATGGATACGGTCGACCAGGCCTGGTGCCACCCTCACACCCGGAGAAGCTGCCCAGCGACTTGGACGACATGTCCATCGAGAAGTTTGAGTTTGACATGGAGACGGTCCTCCATGACACTCTGATGGACGGGGACTCATTGGACTTCAACTTTGAGCCAATGGTGACCCAACAGGGTTTCCCCCACGGGGTGAAGACCACCACACACAGCTGGGTGTCAGGGTAGAAACTGTAGTAAGAAAAAGTTCGGTTCATCTGACGTTGCTGTTTGAGACAAGAGAACTCAGTGAGACAAAACAAATGTAATAGGATGAGTTATCCTCATCCCAACATCATCTGCAGTTTCTGTACTATCAACATTTCTGTTTCAAAAAGACTTCAGCAGGTCGTGATCTGCTGAGGACGCAAACACCATTCGAGCCCCTGAACTGAAGAAGATGAAATCAGAATTATTTTTGAAATATCACATATTCTGTATAAACTAAGTGCCAAACATTTTTGCCTTAACGTAAGAGCCAAACTGAAACACACCTCCTCTGGTTTACTCACCAAGGTTAGAAATACTATACAGTGGTTTTGTTTGCAATTCTTTTTTTTTTTTTTGCAAGAGACACTGCCAACTCCATCTCATCATCAGCAGCACAATCTGTAGAGGTGCACAAACTCATACCACACTGTTTACCGTGTCTCCACAATCTAACTTTTTGTATGTACAGTGTAGGGATAATTGATTACCACTACGGACAAATTATGAAGGTAATCTGGCTCATTGGTTCGTGGACAATGGAAAGCGAGAGACTTCTCAAGGGATCCTCGGATGATGTTACATAATAGATGGCTTTGTTATTGCCTGAATGTACATAATGTCATCATACAGTTTGTAAAATCAGGTCTTGTGGTGTGTTTTATAAGACTGTAAATAGTGTTTACAGACTGGAAGCAAAAATTAAGGCAGCAAAAGTGAGCTCACAGAGAAAACTGGATCAGATTCTTCTAAACACACGTCGAGTTGAGAGATCTGTGCTTTAAGAATCCTTCTTAATCAGGCTGTAAAATGGTAATACACTTTCTGATTCTATGTACATACATTACGAATGTATATTAAAATGATGTAGTTGGTGTTTACTAGATTTAGTATATATTTGAGACCTAAATTATTTGTGGTTAATATAGGTTTATGCTGGTGCATAACCTGCGCTCAGACATCAGACTTGCTCTGAGTCGTTCGTCACTCTGAACCTTAATACCACAGGGGCCTATTTATCGTGCCTAACAGAGTCGACGGCAGGCTTGAAGGGTTTTATATTGTAAATGTCTACGGTCCAGAAGATGCTCAAATTCAGCAGTCTTGAAGAGAAGTACAGTAAATTTACTTTACTTTCAGCCCCTGCTTTCACAAGAAGAAGCGAGTTGCTGCGCGTTGTTCTTGTTGGGGATAACCTGAGCGAGCGTTAGGTAGATATTCTCAGCCTTAGGTGTGTTGCTTTCACACCCAGGCTGAATCCAAGACCTGCAAGAGATAGTCATTACACTCACTGTGAGTAACCAGCCTGTCCCCATTCAGTTATCTGAATTTTTTTTTTTTTTTTTTCATTTTCTTCTTAGCGTGACTGATGATTAAATTAGTACAGTATGATTCCTCTGATGCTGTCGATAGGAACAGCTTTACTGCTTTTAATGAAACTCCACTTTCAGTCTGCCCCTCCTACCTCTACCTGTCTCTGTGTCTTTTTAAACGTTTGATATAATGGTAACACGTGACAGCTCGATAGCTCCAGTCACATACTTGTTTTTGGTTATTTTTGAAAGTTTCCCCTGAAAAGCTCTACTAATTGTTAAGTATCTTATCTAGCTTGTATATTTGCATTTTTCCAACTTCTCCCACCTATTGCTGTACTAACAATGAGCTTGCCAGCCTGTTGGTCACATATACTGTGCAAGATTGTGGCGACCTTTGTGAAGATGGTATCTGTAAACACAACTGCTTCTCATGAAGTCGACCAGTCCTGGGGCTAATCGACCAAGTGGCTGAAAGACAACTAACTAAAACTGTCTATTCGAAATTAATGTTTATCGATTGATTTACACATAAACCACATTTACCAGCATTTGTCTGATCCTGTGTTGTTTAAGGACTCGGAGTATGCAGGTTTTTACTAATGAGTTCATCTCCAACTGTAGGGGGAAACTCTTTAAATTAATTTTGGTGTTTGGCTGAAAAACTTGCATACCTCAAAACCAATAATGGCACATGATCTGACACCGCTGACATGAGATTTTTAAGAAAGCCACGGAGCGGGCGGGTTTAAGGAGAGTAAAATGAAATTCTTAACATTTCAAAAGGCTCTGCTGAGAAGCCATGAAAGAAGCTGCTGTTTGGCTTTGGTGCCAGGTGTTGCCTTTTCTTACCCAAACATGCCATAATGTACTATAGCCAAATTTGCCTTTTGAAGTTAAAGTGATATATTTAGCATTTTTATCATGTGATATGTTCAGAATTATATATATTTGTGCCGGTCACTCAAGTCAGGATAAACTGTAATGAATCCATGTAGTCAGTGTCACAGGGTTCACTCTAAAAGTAAAAGAGCTGTACTAAGTAAATTATATCTCTACATTTTGAAATGATTGAATCTATGCATTGTATTCCTTAATTTTATGTTGCTATTGTTATATTTTTGTTTTGTTTTTTTTTTCTTTTTGGACTTATGACAGAGATATTTTATTGTAACATAGCGCTGTGAGATATTATGGTGTTGTTGTTGTCAAAACTCTATGTTCCAGATAGTTATATGGGAAAAAATGAAGTTTATTTAGAAAATAGATGATGCAGTGATTGATATGCTAAGCTTTTGTAAACTGACAATGTTGTATTTCTTGTATTTAGCTACAGTTTTTAGAAAATAGCATCAAAAAGCAAATTACTGAAAAAAAAAGTTAAGATATATTTCATTTTTAAAATGAAAAACACAATATTTAGTCTGTCAGAGAAGTCCTGCTCCGAATGCAGATTCTGGACCAATTTTTTGTAATTTTATGAATAGAAAGATATTGCACTTTTACTTACATTTTATAAAGTGCTCCTCGTAACAAGAGGAAAAGTACCCAATACATATTTTAAAGTAAAAAATCTGTTACATTTAACTTATACAGATATACAGGAATAAATTGGAATTGTGACATGTGATTTGCAATCAATAAGAATATGTAACTTGTTCAATATTAATGTATTAAGACCTGAATAAATGTACTTCTGTGTTAAAGATGTGTCCAATCCTTCATTTCATTCAACTGTAAGAAAAATTCTGTGTTGCAGCTGCTTATACCCTCTAAATCGTACTGATATTTGACATTTTGTGGTGATGTGGAGTCTGTATCTGTGACTGAAGCCACCCACTGCTGCAATTATTATTATTAGTCTTATCAGTTTTATTAGCTTCACCCAGGAGCTTATAGTTACACCCATGTCTGTTTATTTTTCAGCAGCAATACCTAAAAAGTACTGAACCAGTTTGCCCCAAACTCCAGTTGCAGCTCTGGTTCCAATTTTTTTTTTTTTTTATCGCTTTCATAAGGTGAAGGATCGTTGATTGTCAAGTCAAATGTCTGCGAGTCATCTGTCAAAAGTCAAAGTGAAGTCACGACTACGGGTCAAGTCCCAAGTTCTCAAATTTGTGACTTGAAGCAATCATCCGGGTTATTTGACGTGGGTTTGTTTGAAGCAGTCATGCATACTCAGTGGCAGTATGGATGACTGCAGTAAATTTAGATAAGCGCTCTGCTAGTCAGCACACCAGCAGAAAAAATGGCTTTTAAAAGATGGCCACCGAAACAATCCCATATCTGTTGAATTGCTTCATTTAGAATATTTTCATTTCTCAATACAGTTCTGTATAAAAATGATAATAAAGGAAGCTAGCTAGCTTAAAGTAAAATAACACGTAGGCTCAACTTTTTTCTCACCAATGAGGAAGAGGGCTCTGGGCTTCAGATCATTAGCTACTGATTAACCAATGATTCCTCTCTCCAGAGTAGTTACACAAATTACATATTACCTCTCTAACGATGAGCATGGTACCCTAATATCTAAACTGTCTGTCCTGGCAGGACATTTATATTATCAGTTTGTCTGGACCAAGGTCACATTTTTGTCCCAGGTAATAAGACAACTGACATTTACAGGTCAAGGTCACTCACTCTGAGTTATAAAACCTACAGTTCTTAAAGGCCTGCTGTAGGAGGAGGACTAAGGGGTCAAAAGTGAAAGAGGTATATTATTTGTCTTTGTCTTCTATTCCGTCTACACACTTAAAAACTGGAAAGTGCACATTGTCACAGGAGGATAAAGGATCCCAGAGCAGGAGATTTAATCCATGTGCACAGGCTTGTTTTATAAAAGACTGAAAATTCTCTACTCATGTGCTGTACTCCCAGTTCTGGCGTCTCATTTCTTCCCTATAATGATTCCTCCTGGCTTTTCCTTACAGCCACATTCCGCACCATGCACCCCCTACCACTGAACCCAGTCACCCCAGACAGCAAACTGCACCGCCTCTCTGGACCCCATCGTCTTTGACTTTGACTTGTAAGTAAAAGATAACCTTTAACTAGACAAACCACTGGGGACTAGTCTCATAAAAAGCTCCTGCTAAGGAGGATTCTTAGGAAGTTGTAGTCAAGACTACAAGCTCAGATCTTTTTCTTGTTTTTTTTATTCTCCTCCTCTCTCCTACGGGGCTTCATTTCACACTGAAAATTTCTGTGAAATGAGTTTCAGCATCTAGTTAGTGTAGCTAAAAAGAATCCCATCCCAGAGACAAACCTACGTAATCTAGATGCAGACAGTTCAGCCACTTGAGGACAGCTTGGGAGGCTTGACTTAGTGGCACAGTTTATGTTTCAGCTCCCCCCGCATCCAGAGAAAAATCTGAGTGTTTGCATTTCTTTACAGTGCACGGCAATGTGGGCCAAGGTTTTGGTGTCAGAGCGAAGAGGGAGGGAGGAGGAAGAGGAGGGCAGAGAGGAGCACTTGTGAGCACATAGCTGAGGAATGTGGGCGTGGACTCCTGCCAAAGGCATATGTGATCCTTATGTTCCCCTGGGTGCAAGAAGGCAAAATGCGGTTAGACGGTTGGGTCCATGTCAGGACACAGATGCAGTGTGAGGACATAGTAAGAGGCCATGGAGTTCATAGTATTTGCTACACTTACTGTTTGCACTTTCTAGTCTCCAACGAGTGTTTTCTAGAGTCTCTAATTTAAACTGAAGACAAGGAGTTCAAGAAAATACAACAGGCATTTAATTTTGAAAAAAAAAAAAAAAAAGAAACTAAATTCTTGTCATTCCTCTAATGGGACAGTTGAGTCAATATTTGCAAACACAAGACTCTCAGTACTTGGAAACTGTGGCAAATAGTTAAATCTGTTATCAAAGACACTTCCTGGTACTTGTGAAATGTGCTTGCACTATTCCTGACTACAGCAAAAACATTTATCAATATCCTTTTAATGACTCATAAACAACTAACCCACAAGTGATTTTCCAAGGAAATAATCATTGTGATGAAATAAATAAAAGGTGTGTCGTACTCACTCATAAAAGAATGTGGGAAAGCACACATCTATTCTTGTGGGGTATCGTGACTAGACAAATGTGTTGTAGGCATACAAATACTTTATAACATAAGGTGTTATTGGCTGTACAGTGGGTCAAGTACAGTCCTGAGCTGTAAAAAAAGGAAAATAATCATTAAAAACCTCACCTAACCTAATTTAAAAAGGTCAGTCATACTCAGGTTTGTCTGTGATTTAGATTTTAGACATACAGAGCTTTACTAAATCTGAAGACTATTGGACTCTGACTGTAAGTAGGCAATAAAAACTCCTCTTAAAGATTTTATTATGTCACTGGACCCGTTTCAAAGGAATTTAACTGTGACCTCATTTAAAATGTGACTAGGAGAAACTCACATTTTGGAGCTTATCTGCTTATCTACTGTACTTTATCACACTTGCCTTTTCCAGCTATCATGCAAGCCTGAACACGCACGATTGTGTCTGTATGTGTGTGTGTGTTGAAGGTGTGTCTCCAGGGCTCTGTAGGTGACACAAATAAGTCTCAGAGAGACTTTGTGCCCAAAGCAGTAGGGCCCTGTAACTAGTGAAGGGCCGACATGGATGACAGAACCCATGGGTGGTCACCAGCCTCATCTGAGGCTGCCTGGGGCACACCCTGCAGAATTTCACATATCCTTATTTGTTTGTTAGTTCATCTGGTTTACTTGTGTTTGGATTTGGATTTGTGACTATGAACAGAAACATATCAACTGTGGTAGAGCATTACCTGTTGATGAAAAATCAGCTTGGACAACACAGCCAACACTCTATGATACATTAAAATGAAAATTTGTATAACTATAACTGTGTGACTAATCCCATGCCCAAAGTCATATCCAGGCAACCCAAAACTATGCAGTCAACCTAGACACTGGTTGTAAATGCACCTTGGTGACGTGAATGCCCTTTTAGTTGGCCAAACCCCCCAATCCAGCCTGGTTGTGCCCCCAGAATAAATGCACCTCTGGTTGGCCTAAGTACCAGGCAGCGACAGGCACACATGTTGTTCTAGTCGGCTCTTCCAGTGTGTCTTTTGGACCCTTCTAGTTGGCCAGAGAACCTCTGATTGGCTGGTGAAGATGTCCTTTTGGCTGTCCTTGTAGCTGGCCCAAGAGCCAGCCTCAGTAGTAGGCCTAGGTACCCTTGTCATTAGCTTATGAACCCTTCTGGTTGGCCCCACATCCTCTGCTGGTTGGCCTTAGTCCCCTGTGGTTGGCATAAGAGCATCTCGAGGACAAGTGGCCTTTTGGTTGTTCCAAGTGACCTCTCTGGTTGATGTCTCCCCCTCTGATGATCCCAAATGCTTGTGTGGTTGACTCAAGTGCTAATCTAATGTGACCATTTGGCCAAATAAATCATCACACTAAACATAAGCCCACCCCTTCGCCATAGAGCCATGTTTCTCCTCCCTGACCCACAGAGAGCCTGTGGATGCTACTGATCAGAGGATCAGCTACACGCAATTGCACTACATCACATCACACTGTACGAAAGAAACTCCACTTCAGGACCAACAAACATCAGTCTGAAACGCCACTCTTTAGGAGCAGGCGGAACAAGAAGAAGAAAGACGTAGAGAGAGTAAAAGAGAAACAGATGTAGCTCAACTGTTGTGTAAGTTGAGAGGAGACAGCCAGGCCTGGGGGGGGGGTTGTGATTTGTGTCCTGACTTGACCTCTCCAGCAGCACTGATAAGACACCCAACAGGCATGACACACACACATATTGATGTGATTCTCTCTCTTCCCCTCTCTGTTTTATCTTTACTATTTCTGACTGTGCTGCTGACCATCCTCTCTTTGTAATTTATGCGGGGCTGGAACCGATTACCTCCGTATGACTTAAGCGCAGGTTAGTTACATTCCACATCAGTCTTTGCTTCTTGCAGCCTTTGTGCTGTCACATTTTCTTGCTCCAGGAGCCCTCGTTAACCACCTCTGACATTATTTTAGCATCCGTCATTGCAGCACTAGTTATATATTACCCCAGAGCTCCATTTATGTCATGTGATGTAAGCAGTCTTGGGAAATGGAGCCAGACGGAGCAGAGTTTGTGAGTAAGAGTTATTTTGAAGACGAAAGTGTGTCAGGGCTGCAGGTCCCTGACAACTCAAGTGGAGTTTTCTGTCATAGTGTCAAACCCTCTGGTGCTGGGAGGAAACGACTAAAGCGAAAATTCATGGAATTTCAAGCATTTAAAATAGATTCACAGGTTTACTTTGATGCTTCGTGGATTGAACTTGACAGACTGTACTTTCTTATGACCAAGTAAGCAATGTCCAGAAACAATAAAAGCCCTTTTTCCCCCACTATACCACAGGCAATAGTTACCACAGTCTGCCTTTGTGTTGCTCAAAGCTGTTACTACATGCAATGGGAGTCTATTTATGGCTGTTCACTCAGCCTGGCAATGGCTCGCCCACAGCCATATTCCATGATTTATATGAAAACTGCCCCTCTCCACCCAGCTTGGGTTTGTGGTTAGCTGTGACTGGCACGCGACTCCTGGTATTTCCTCCAGAATGATAGTAAGAGAGTCATACACCGGCACTCTGAAGAATAAACAAGGTCTTCTTGAAAGGCACACAGGATGTAAACACTGAGGAGGACAAAGAGGGAGAGGAGGAGAGAAAAGGGGAAAAGTAACACCAACATAAAGAAGAAAGAACGAGTTAGGTGAGGCAGGTTTATTTGTTCAGCACCTCGCAGACACAGAGGCAATAGCCTTTAATAATTGTACTTTATTCCAATGAATCATGAAGGCAGCCAGTGGAAACAGGGCTGATTCTTTTTAAACCTGCCTTTTCTTTACCCAAGAACTACAGTATGTGGTGCAGCATACAACAGAAACAAAGGAAAAAATAGTTGTCCCGTTTCTTACGCACATCAGTCTTGCAGTGAATTCTTCAAACAGACTGTGGCCGTATACACTTCCACACAGTCTGCAATTCAAAAACAACAGGATGCTGTAGCTGGACTTCGCTGGGCTGTGGTACAGCACATTTTCTGGTTTTGGAACAATGGTGCTCATTTGCAGGTTTAAGTCCCAACTTAATATCCACAAACCCACAAAGATTGTCTGCTCTCTCAAGTGGATGGAGCTGCCCCAGGATATTTTTATGACTGACAACTATGGGGTTGTGGTTCTTTGGTTTTCCATTGAGAAAGCACTTCATCTTAAAACGCTGAATGGCCAAATTAGAGAAATAAAGCTTTTTTGTAGTTTATAGTTATCAAAGTGTCAGATTTATGTAGTGAAGGGTTTTCCTTAAGTTGAATCTGTGCAGCAAATGGGCACATGTTAGTGTTGATTACTGCTTGGCTCCAGTTTGTCGTAAGTCATGAGTTTTAAAGTGTTACTCATCAATGGCAGGGAAAGGGGAAAGGGATCCTGCTGCAGCAACAGGTCATTCAACCTGTGGTGAAATTATTCATTAGCGTATTAGATTCTGTGTCCCTCTACTCATGTGTGTCATAAGGTGTTCCATGCTTGTTTACGTTTTATCCAGGAACATATCAGTTACCTGAGCCCCGGCCTAATAATCTGCATCCAGGGCACGTGTGTGGGCGAGGAGTATCAGCAGGACATTTGAAAACAACACCATCAACAACACTCAGCGCAGCTGACAAACACTGAGCATGGATCCTAACAAAGCAGCATGTGTGTTTGGAAAAGTCTTGGCACCGAGTTGCAGGTGGAGGCAGTCCGTCTCTCTGATCCAACCACAGGAGCTGTCCCGTCGCTGTTGCGGTCAAAGATTTGTCTCATGATAATAGAGTCAACAAGAGGATCATTGTCTGGTTTTTTGGTGCAGGGGGGTGTCGTCCCCGTTTCCTCTACAGTGTCCCTTTGAAACATTCTTTTACATTTAGGGTAAACTGGGGGAAGATGCCTCCCTTAAAAGAAATGTCTGTTTACTTTTAAAATATGTATATTTTGTAATATGTAAACAAGAGGTGTGCATAGAGGGACACATTTAAAGTGTAATTACATCTTGAAACTACTGTGTTCCTATGTAAAATCTTGTAAAGAGCGTCTTAATTAGAATGACATCACCACGGATACTTAGCTCACAGTAGTGAGGAGTTAAGGCCAGCAAGCTAATATTGTTAGCTATAATATTATTGTTGTATATGCAGTTATTTAGCTTTTTGAACCGATAATAATACGTTCCTTACCATTGTTTAGCTATTATGTTATAGTGTTAGGTGATTAGGTGAACATATTTTATCAGAAATCTAAGATTAGCAAGTTTAGGACTTTTGATCAAAGTAATAGATCACCTTCTATTGACGCTCATATTAACAGTAAAACACACAAATATATATATTTCATCAGCTTACCCTAAAACCATTATGATTTTCTTAGGTGAAAATCAGTAAAAATAATTTCTAATGCTATTCTAGCCATGGCCACTAAGACTAGCCAGGCCACCACATTCAAGAAAAGAGCTGAAAACCTGATGGGAATTAGATGAGGGAGGAATCTTACCCCAGTCTACCACACATCAGGACTTTAGTGAATTGTTTCATCAATTCAAGCCTACGCTAAGAGAAACCTCCCAACAGCCTTCATTTTTGAAGCGGAGAACAGAAAAGGTTGTAGCATTGCGAGTTTCTTCATCTGCACACAGCTGAGAAGCAGAAGTGGAAAGATTTAACCAGTGATACACCCAAAAGAGAACAAAGCAAAGGAAATGGTAACCAAAAGCCTCTTTTTCGAATTTATAGCGTAGATTCTTTTTTCATCTTTTAACAACCAAAAAAATTTCTTTTTGTTTTTCTCTTGGCTTTGTTGTGGTAAACACTTTCATTTCAAGTTATCAATTATTGGGAACTTAAACACTGAGTCTGCAACCTCCCCTCACGTCTTTCATCCATAAATTCATTGCCTAAACTTTTATTTTTGAAGGTTTTACATGGTTAAAGAGGCTATAAAATTTATTTATGTTTTGTCACAGACACAAAATGTCCTCAGTTAGGTAAAAAAAAAAAAAACCTCCGCAAACTGCATGTATATGTGAATATATGTAATTTAGAGTCATCATTATCAGACCTGTTGGATTTCTCTTATTTCCTACATCAGGACATTCACACTAAAATATCATGTTAGTATACTTTACTTAATTCCGTAATGACCTCTGTTAACAGTTGAACCCCTCTGCTGGTATAATACAGGATTAATACAAGATCATCAAAAAGAGCGGGGGCAACTCTTTGAAATCATTAACTGTGAGCAAGACAATAGAATTGAGATTAAAAAGCCAAAGAGCACATTGGAAATGGTCCAGTCTCTTTTTGTTTTCAGTCTAAACTTGGGAATGACCTAGAGACCCTTGCCCAAGAATCACACTGTGCAGCTCATAGGGGATTAAATGGTCCAGGATTGGATAAAGTCTTAATTCTTTCTCTATATAACGCATGTGCTGTGATATCGACTGGGCAGTCTCCTTCAGCTTAGGGACAGAAAAAGTCCCTATACTATTGCTCCTAATAATGTTATGGAGATAGCACTCTGTGGCTGGCCAAATGTGTGTGTTCTGAGCTACTCAGTTATTGACTTAGAGAGTTCAGGGAGGAGCTCATGTCAATAAGATGGCCTGCCCCATGCTGGCAGCACCATATGGAGAGGTCTGGTTGTAATTCGTGGGACAGGCCAGGGCGTAGTGCCAGGGAATTAGAGAGGCGGGCGGCAGGAGACATTTTAATTTGTGCTGCCATGTGCAAAGGCATGCACCTCCAGCCTGGGTCTGTTCCTGTGATTAAGCCAGCTAGCGTATTCTTAGAAGAGGGAAGGAGCAGGGAAACATGGGGAAATAAAGCAAGACCCAGGAAATGCTATTGATTGTTTGACATGACATGGACGGTCTTATAATCCTGACTGATGGTCTTATAATAACATATATATATCCAACATATAGCAGTTAGAGACCATTCACTGAGAACACAATCAAGAAATACACCAGATGAGGATCAGTGATGTACTTAATTTAAAGCTCCATTAATGAATATTTTATAGTGAAGATATATAAAATTACTATGACTAATGTTGAAATGTGTCAAACCTAAAGGCACCACAGTTCCTTTCAGCTTTATGAACATTTTTTAAATCACTTTTACTTCATCGTATTGGTCATGCATCCTGGAAATTACACTCTCTTGAACTCTGTCTCCAGCAGCCAACTACACACTAACCTTTTACTTGCCTAGCACTAAGTGACAAACAGCTAGCAAGTAGCTGGTGGAGGATTTGTGAGCCATTAGCAATTAAAGGGACAAATAGAGAGTATTTCCCTCAGTTTGGTAGAGACCAAAACAGGACGAAAAGGACAATTGCCTGGCAGCCAAAAAAACAACTCCAAATAAATGAAAACCTCTATCTCTGCTGGATGTTTAAAAAGGCAGCTGTGCTTTTGGCGCACAGTACCTAAAGTATGTTATGTTAAATTGGAGTCTAATAGTCGTGCTTTTGTAGCTCTGTTTTTGGTCTTCACCAAAAAAATCTGGGAAGTCTATGGCTCTGTAAAGTCTGTAAATTAATGTTCACCAGCTAAAATAACTTTGTCTGTGAGCCACCCCTTTCAGATTCTCATTTGAGTCATCCTTTTCATGAATAAATCCAAGTGGATAATTCAATTCCTATTCTTTGTGAGGATATTTGGTGACACCGGTTGTCAGTGCTTTGTGAGGTTTGCACCTGTGCTCCTGATGTTTTAAAGGCCCACAACCAACCTATTGAAATAAAGTTACTCATTGGAGACTAACAATATTTCCTCTGCCACATGTTGTTGCTTCTGGAAATAAAATCTACACTGCATTCTGCAGGAAAACATTTATTATGGGGAACAGGGGATCCTTTCACAGGCGTTTACAGTGTTGTCATCTACATTGAATGATCAACTATTTATGAGAAAAGTGAAGAAAATAGGGAGATATATATAAAATGCTTTATAGAATTGTTTTTAAAAACATTATTGATTTACTCTTTTTTCAGAAAGTTTGTGTTTTTCAATGAAATGACAGTTTCAATGTTAATTCAGTATTTTAGTGATTTTGTGTTAAATCAGAAGCAGGTGTGGTATAATTGTCAGGTAACAGAGTCGCATTAAGCTCAGTGTCTCTGATTATCTCATCACAAAGAGCCAACTGGTATAATTCTGAGGATGGATTTGGCCCGGTGGGACGCGCTGCTGTCTCTCCTGGCTCTGGCAGTGAGGGAGCGCTTTCACATCTCCACGGTGACAGATTCCCATGAAAGGAACAGAGCAGCACACTCAACAGCCACTGAAGATGAAGAGCTTTGTTCTGAGACCAGGTATCCAGAAAAAAACACACCCACTACTACAGTCAGAAATTCATCCCTATCATGAATGTGACGTAGAAACCGTTGGCTAATTAGCTTTATCAACTTTTCTGTCAAAACAGAGAAACATGTGTTGCTTTGGTAAAAGAATGAGCTGGGTGGTGATGTTTAAAAGTGTCCTCTTTGTTTGGAGCTGTGATTCATGTTCAGTAATTTTGTGTTGCAACCGAGAGCTGATTGAATTCACTGGAGGGTTGTCAGGTGTGAAGCTGCAAGCATTCCTGTGTTTCCTAGACAATGGGATTATGGGATATAGACATTGAGATATGTATCCTGGGTATAGGGATGACCTCGCTCTCATTAGTGAGCTGGGGAGAGGATGGCAATTACCACAATATGTCCCACAGGAAAACAACTCCAAAGGGATTTGTTAGGTGTGTGATACACTGTAGGTAAAGGTGACACGTCTTCCTCATGTGAGAGACTTCCCTGTGGATGTATGGTTTTCCTGGTAAAGAGCTCTGCTAACTATAAGGTAACTAGTTTGAGTTCTTAGTTATAATTCACCAAGTCATATGAGGAGTGATTAAACCATAGTAGTAACATCTGTAGGAGGCATTAGTGGTTCATCCAGGAGAGACAAATGCAAAATGAGCTTATTATTTATTTGTTTAAAAAAGAGGCAAGTCTTGGCCATCAGTCACATCAGTGAAGATTGATTAACTGCTGAGGGGGTGTGGTGGTTAATCCATAGTTTTACAAATAGTGATATATCATAGCAACCGATCATTTTTGGGACAAGCCTGAACGCCGACATTGTTAACCAGAAATATACTTGTTAGGAAGCTACAATAGCAGTAACAACTAAAGGGGGAAAAAAAAAATCATAAAAACTTTATGGTGTAATCTTGACCCACTGAACTTATCATAGCTGGATGTGGATAATATTTTACAATGCAAGAGATTCAGTTCCAAAGAAGTGGCCTAGATATTTGGTTTAAACTGGCAGTCTAACCACTCCAGTTGCCCTATCGGACGCTGCTGTAAAGCTCTTTTATGTTTGGCTCTGTCACTGATGTAACAACATGTAGTAAGTGGCCTCCACAGCAGGCATGAAAGCATTAATTGTGTTGTTCATAATGAAGAGAGAAAAGCCCTTTAAAGATGGTTCATCTTGAGCAACATTCAAACAAGCAATTTCTGTTCCATTCTGTTCAAAACACAATGAAAATATTTATTAATTTAAGATAGCCTCTTAATTGAAAGACAACAATATAGCTGCTTTGCTCATGAGCACACCAGAAACTAGTGTTAGTGTTACTCAGGATAAAAAATGTGTGCCTGTGTGTGTATGTTTATGAGAGCAAGAGAGGCTGTGCATGTGTGTAAGTGTTGTGGGAGAGCCGATTTAGTGTTGCTAATGACTGCCTTCCCATGAGCTTAATCAAAGATTTGTACATTTAATTGCTGTCAAGTCAGCGCTCACCACCTGCCACGTCTTGCCACACATGTGCTCACCCCCTCTCTGGGAGCATTTCCAGCTCCATCTATCATCCCTGGCTGAAGGCTGAGACAACACAGCCTGCTGGGCAACCTGCACTCAGCCGTCCAGCCGGGCCCAGCCAGGCCTGCACAGCATGGACCCAGAGAGCCTGCTCAGCACGGCGGGGGGTCTGTCAGCACCTGGGCCTTACAGTGCCGAGCCATTCCTCACATTATTAAAAACAGACCAGCCTAAAACTGACACCGAATAAAGCTACTGAGATTTATGTTTTTGTTTTCTTCCCTCACAGAGGCATTCACACGGCCATGTGCAACCTGGCCATGAAATGAGATACGTATCAAAGCAGAGGAGCTCTGTGAAACGCCGTCAACCTTGCACCTCTTTAGGCCTCACCCTCACTCCCACGCTAACTGCTATCACTGCGTGTGTGAATTGGTGGTCTGCTTTGTCCCTCAGCACAGCCCAGGATGGAATGTGGGCCTGATCTGTTATCAGTCTCAGCTTGTTTTCCCAGCTGATGCCCACAGGCCTGGTGTAACGCAGCCGCACTCTTGCACGAGCTGTGCGAGGATCTGTCAGGACTGTTCGCTAATGCCTCTCACCTTTGGATTTGTGGGGCTATTACAGTATGCATGACAGACATTATTAGTCCCCAGAGGCCTGAGCTTCCCCGGCAGCTAGAATACAACACAGTAAAGTAGCATCAGGTGGATTTTGAAAGAGTGGGAGGCACACTGACAGACAGGATCCAGAAAGGCATGTGGAGGCTGTTTCATAGCGTATTGGTCATGAGTGGTTGTTTGATGAGCACCTCATAGTATTTTAGTGATCCCTTTATCTGACACCTGCAAGTGCTCTTTAATGTTATGTAACAAGCAGCTTTATTAAAGTTAATAGATATTTAAAAAGGTGTATATCGATTAACCATAAAGGTTAAAACAGTTCATATTCCCAGTTAGTACAGAATCTCTGGCAGATGTAAATCTTATAATTTTACCTTGGCAGACCTGATAGATTATTAAAAAAGTATATTCATAACCATTTATTCATTTATCTAGCCTTCAAGTCTGTTCTTTCTACTATACTTTTGTTTTTATTAATATTATTATTATTATCATTATGCCATAATTATAGGTCATAATTAGCCTAAAAATTACTTAATAAGCATTAGTAACAACTTAAATACCTTTAATAGTATGGTCTAACTTGAAGTTTTATTTTGAAAAGTTGTGAGGTTCCACACATTTTTTTTTATTTTATTTATTTTTTTACAGCAAACAGGAACGGCAAAAGTAGAGCATATAACACCACCATTTCACACGGGAGCACATATAGCCTGGCGGTGGCTCAGGTGTTACAGTTAATCCAATGTTATACTCGTCCTTGAAAGTTTGCTAATTGTCCCACACAAGGCTCCAGGCTAGACAGAGGAAAACAGGCCTGACCTGTATGGTGGGAGTCAGTTTGAGTGTAAGATGGCAAGTCTGGACAAGGCCTCCTGTACCCTGGCATCTCCTGGGGCCTCAAGCTCTGCATGCAAGGTGTGATCCAAACCCGCTCCCTTGGGTCCCTGTGCCAGGGAGCAGGTGGAAGGCCTATCTGCCTGTTTGACTCCCTGAGCTCATCTGTGGTCTTTTCACTGTCTAGAGGAAAGAAAGGTGACTCGCCTTCCACTGGGTTCTTATTTCCTTCACATTCTGTTTGCAGAGGGACTTCCTTGATGGAGATAGAATAGATTATGTTTGATCAGCGAAAGAGAGGATTGTCTTGTAATAATGATAATAAAGCTTTAAAAACCCATTTTGAAGACTCACTTTCTCTTGAGGTTACATTTTTCAAATCCGAGCTTGGTGAAGGAAGGTAAACTCAGTCACCTAATAGAATCTGCTGAAAACTCCACCAGCACCTGCACTCTCTTGTTGAATATTGATGGTTGGCTGGTTTGATGTCTATTTTTATCCTTTTTTCTTTCATTCAGCTACAGGTTTTTAAAAAAACTGTCACCTCACAACAGGAAGGTTCTGGGGCCTTTCTGTGTGGAGTTTGCATGTTCTCCCTGTACCTGTGTGGGTTCCCTCCAGGTACTCTGGCCTCCTCCCAAACGCCAAAGACATGCAGGTTAGGTCAAGGAATGAATGAGAGCGTGAGTGGTTGTTTGTCTCTATATGTCGACCCTGTGTATGATACACTGGCAATATGTCCAATGTCAGCTGGGATTACCTCCACTGCACCCCCCCCCACGACCCCATGGGATGAGCGGTGGATGAATGGATACAGCTGGACAATAAAAAGGTACATTATTGTGTTTCCTAAAATGGCAAGACTACAATTAATAATTATCTGTCATAATTTAGTGTCTTGAAAACCTTGTACAGTTGTATGGTGATTAAATGAATGAAAATCGATCAATGAAAAATGCCACTTTGACTTTGTATCTAAAGACAGAAAAAGTACATCAGGTGAAGAGTCGCACAGCTGCACAGATTCCTGCGTCGAAGCTTATTGCTATATATATATATATATATATACATACACCCACAACAGTTTTACTGTGTAAGAAATATTTCATGCTCTTCATGTTGAGTTGGGCAAAACCCTCACAATCAATGGAAAATCACACATTCATCTCTGTCTGCTCATCATGACTAAAGTAGGATCCACCTCCTTACCTTGTAATTATCACTACTACATTGATGTATTGATTTCGCAAAACCAGACGCTCGGTGGTTATATTTCATATTGTTATTGCATAACAGACCATATTCCTGCTCCTGAATTCATCTGACTAGGTTGTGTGTTTCTCCATCTTTGAGTAACCTGGACAAAATGGAACCAGACAACCCAGTTTGAGGGCTGCAGCAGTGGAGAGGAGGCTCGACCATATGGCTGCTCTTCAGGGAATAAAAAAATAGATAGAGTTCACGATCTCTCTCATATCGTGACAGCAGATGCAATCCGAGTGATCTGTTTCGCTGACTCACATGCTTGGGCCACCCACGTATGAAAGCGCCAAGCTAAAATCACACACTGTTTCCACGACAACCATAATTTATCCTTCAAAACAACTTTTTCTTTCATCTCATACAAAAAATGTAATTAGAAACTGGCCTCTGGAGCCATAATGTCAAATACTGTGGTTTTTTTGAGACGTTTTGCCATAATAAGCGAAACCATGTTCTTCTCTTAGAGAAGAACAGACAAACAGGTGAACAAAACTATGGTTGTGAGACAAATTCTTTGAGAATAGATCTTTTTAATAATCTGGCATGTCGCCTTTACGGATATTGAACTCCAAAGCAAAGGCAAAAACAGCACAAATCCACATAAATCACACTGCAGGCAAGTGGGAAAGTGTTTTGTGAAAGCCTGATTCTCCATTCTTGAATTTTTATCTTACTTCCTTGTGCGATTTCCTATTTCAGGTCAAAAACAGCATCCTACTTCTTGATCCGTCTGCAGCATTTCATATGTTGGAGCCAAGATATCACTTAAGAGAAAGTCAAGACCTTTCGGTGTATGAATGGGAGGAAATGGCTGGATCGTTTACCCACCATGCCAATCATTCCAAAATAACACCCTTTCTTTGCTTCTGTGTGCTCAGGTTAAATACCAGAGCTTGTTTTCTCTGCATGGATTCGATTTGCTTCCCTGATTTGAAAGTGACTGTTTAAAAAGACATTGTGTGGAAAGTTTTTAGATCTCTTCCCCCCTCCACCCCCCACACCTCTTCAGTGAAAACAGGGCCCGATCTGGCCCCAGCCCCGGCCCCCGGCTTGTTGGGACAGCTGCTCAGATGATCTGGGCTCTCCGCAGGTTCCATGATTCATTTTCTGAGTCAACACCAAGAACTTGAGCTTCAGCCTGGATGCAGTCGTGATTCACGGGCGGATTTGTAAATTTTAGTGATTACTCAATTTGATGTGTACAGCATAAATACTTTGGTGTTTATCTCACTTTTACACAGTGCATGTGTGAGAATTAAATAAAAGAAGAAAGAAAAACATGTGTAGTTTGAAAGTTTACAAAATTATATAAAATATTGTAATCTCTCCAGGACATCGCAAGGCTTTGATAAATGAAAAAAAAAAAAAAAATTCTCTCTTGTCTGCGATGTTCCAACTGGCCCACAAGGCACATTTTGCTTGTTGTTTGTTGTCATGGGATTTGAGTTTTGCAAATTATTTTTAGATAACAAGGAATTTTCTGCAGTATTGAGTGGATAATTATTACTGCTCTTTTCTTGTGACAAGAGAAGAGCAGCTGAGGCTGCACTACAGCAGATAGTCACACATGCGAGTTCAATTACCTATAAACTAGTCATAATTTTTCATTTGTTACCACTGAGGAGGTGACTGTTTTCACCTGTATTTGTTTGTCTGCTGGTCAATAGAATCACACATCAAGCAAGGACTGAACTGGTTTGCATCAAACTTGCTGCAAAAGGTTAAAAGAATTTATTGTTCATTTTCCTAAACACTGTGAGATCGACATTGACATTTTGTTAATTTCCCAGATGAAGTTTGGTTGCTGATGTAAAATGTCTTGATGACTTGACTGAATGACTTCTTAATCTAGATGTCACTGATGTGTCGGATGTGTGTGCTTCTCATTTGTATGTGGCAATAAATGACACAAGCAGTTTGTATAATAAAAGATTACAACATAAATGAGAAGCTTTCAGGCGCTTTTGAAAGCATAGTATATTCAGTCATATTTTGTATCCTGTTTCTTGATAGTTATATTATTGCTTCACACATCCCCACAACCTCCAGTACACTCCTGGGAAAACCAAAAGCATTTTGACAAAAATGTTTTAGCTCGACATGATAATTATGCAAAACTTAATCTGCTGTGTTTTTTTCTTTCAAACTATTAAAACACAAATGACATGTTTTAGAGCTTTCAGCAGAGTCCCATGATATAGCTCTTTTTATTTCCATAGAATAGTCCAAAAACAAGGCTGGTTTATCTCGTTCTCCATGATAATGATCAGAACTCTCTTTTTTGAAAGCCATTTTTCATACTTCTACTGTATTTTGACGCAATGTGGTTTCTTACTCATTTGAATGTAATGACCCATAAGTATGCACTCTGTAGTGTGAGAAAACATGCAGTGTTTTTTTTTTTTTTTTTTTCTTTCTCTGAGACAGGGCATTACCAGAAAAGCTTCCAGTCACACCCATATGATGAGGGCGAAGGTTTCAGTGTGGCTGATCTGGATCACTGGTTCTACTCCTCACCCTGGCCTGAATTAGCAGCTTGTCTTTCAGTCGGTACCTCCCTTACCAGTCTGGCATGGAGAGTGTGTGGGCTGGGATGGATTAATGATGTCAGGCCAGCAGTTTTGTCACTGCCACTCCCAGTCTGCATATAAAGCCACTAATCACCAATCTACCTTCTGCAGACAACTCTGTGTTCCCCACTCATGCTAAATATTATTGTTGTGAGTTGTAGGTCTAGTGACTCATACTTTCCATTGACATCTTACTCATTCAGCTGTTACAATGGGAAGGAGTGGCTTTGTGCTGACACAGTGGTACACACATTCCCACACACTTCTCCATCCAAGCCGTATTCAACTGTAGTCTGTGCTCTGAAAGTTCAGCAGGGTCTTACTTTAAAGCAGCGTAAGCCTTCCTGAAGACTCCAGCAGTGACTAATGACACCATCATCCTGTCTGTGGCGTACAGTGGCCTGTGAGTGAAACAAATAATATAATCACAAGTCAGCTAGCTAATAGGAAGTTGATGAGTGTTTGAGCCTTATTGTTTTATCAAAGCTGGGACTTGACAAACGTGGTTGAACTAGTCCTGACTGACAGCAACTAAGATGTAATGCATCGCCGCAGATCTTCTGTTAGAAGTATCGCTTGAAAAGAAGGCAAATGCTACAGACAACAGCCAGTGGACGGCCAACGTGCATGTCCGTTCATGGTCAGTCGTCTGCTCGTGTCCTGCAAAAAACATGGCAGAGAGATGAACAAAACAAACGAGCGAACCACAGTCTAAACAGTCTTGTCATTTGCTCAGAATACAAATTGCGAATCCATCTGAAAAACAGATGCATCTGGCAAAATAAAAACCTGCTTTGTAACAGTGTTGTCGGCCTGTGGTCTTTTTGCTTGTGGAAAAAGTACAGGTGATGGTGTAACATGTAACACCAGCGGCCCCCAACTTCAATTCACAATGCTCAAACTGCCAGTGGCTGCTGGTGAGGGCCGGCTAGCAAACACTACAATCACCCACACATGGCCCCAGTGGAACCCAAAGGTTCGGTGTGTCAGGGCCCTGAAGTGTGTGAAAGTGAGTTTTAATGCGAAAGCAGGTTTTAAACCCCAGAAGTGAAGTAAGTGTTAAGTCATTAGTGCTGATCAAGAAGTCAAATATGAACAGATGCAGTGTGTTTTGGTCACTTTATGCCACACACATATTCCACCTTTAAGCTGCTACTATTTTGCTTGTGTGTGTGTGTGTGTGTGTGTGTGTGTGTGTGTGTGTGTGTGCTGTGATTCTCTGTCACTAAGCTTCCTTGGTGCATGTGAGTTAGAGTGCACACTATGGGGAGTCAGCATACAGGCCCACTTCACGTGGTTCGGAAGGTGAAGGGCTATTAGGGGAAAGGTGAACATGGGTCTGCTGCTCTGGGTTACTCAGTAACTGGGACTCTCTCCTTCCCCTCTTAGGCCTCTAGTGCTGTTTCTGCGCAACCACCCTGACACCTCCCACCACTCTCTCACACACACACACACACACACACACACACACACACACACAACTGCATCTCTTCTCTTTGCTTGTGTTTCTGTCTCTGAAAACCAAGGTCTCACATTGATTTCCTTGTTGGAAACCTGAATGTTTATATGTATAGATAACCAAGACATGAGCTCAGTTTCATTAAAGGTCCAATATTGGTTAAAGTGAGATTTCCATGTCCTTTCTGGTCATGAAGCAGGTATAGGTGCTATATTAACACTACTAAGTATCAAAGCAGCTAATTTCCACCTAAATGACAACTGTACTGTGGTGAACTATTACTTACCTTATAAATTGATCAAGGCTTAAAGTTCTGCATAATTGAGTGCGTGGCCACTTGGAGTAACAGGTGGCTGAGTGTATGCTTGCCAAAATCTCCATACACACCTTCCCTTTGTCCATTTTTGAATTTGATGGGAGTTTGACAGAATAAGGCACTGCCAAGGTGGCATTGGCAAAGCAGCCCACTCTGAGCTTCTACATTGTGATGTTTTTTTCTACCACAAATATTTCTTCTTATGGATATTGATGCTTGAAATAAAACACCAGAACATTCTTCACCCATTTGGTCATAAACAAATAAATATACTTTAATGACTCTCGAGAACTGGCAACCTCAACAGCCTCCAACCACAAACAGCATCCAAACTGTGTCTTATAGAGTGAGAGTTTAGCCTTGTCAGAAATAGAATCATTTGGTGTGTGAATTTTACTTGTTCTAAGGTCCTCCAATATGTTGAAGGACCCACCTATAAATATAGGGAGGTTGTGTAAATAGTTTTGCTAACACTACAGTGATGGAGCACAAAAGCAGGATGTTGCTAGCAGTGTCTGACTTTGCAGCCTTTCGCTGTTGCATCACAGTTTCAAAACACAGCCGTGCGTAATGCAGCCATAGCTTGTGCTCGCAGTCCTGTGCTCATTTACCGTCCCTGTCTTTGGCCGTGACCCTGGCAACAACACTCCTGCCTTTCTTCCTCCGCTACACACAAACACACACACACACATACAACTCTGCCCTGTGTTTTCGCCTCAGGATGGGAGTCACGGGACTATGCTTTGAAGAAGCGCACAGCACGGCCACACTCAGACCAATGAGAGGGGAGACAGTGCTCTCTGTGTGAGTAATGATTGACAGCATGTTGGATTACTCACAGAGGCATTAGTCACGGTGAATTTGTTACATGTTCTTGTCCTCTTTTCTCTTGGTGTGAATAGGTCTGTCTGTCTCTCAGGTTCAGTAGATTTGATAGTTTGCTGGTGGCAAACCTGGTGATCTTTAATAAGTTTGACGAAAAAGCATCTCAATGTTCTTCGGTTTAAAATATCCAGTCATAATGAGGGTAAACAAGTGCAAGTGAAGTAAATACATATCTCTGACTACCACTAGGTTCCACTAATACTTTATAATTTTCAAAAACCAAACTTTCGTACTGCAGATTACTCTGTAAACGGTTTTTCATTGGCGACTAAAATCCAACAACAACACAGGATAAATCTGGTCATTAGTGACACAATTCAGAAATTACTGAACGTGCTTGTGTTTGGCCCGGGACTCTGTACAAAGTGTTCATACCAGCAAAAGCAAACATGTTTCTGCTGGGAGGAAAAGCTTACACAATGAAGTATCGCAGCCACACGCAATACTGTACCCAGCATTCTGGGGCACCATCGGGGGGTCCAACCTTTTCCAACAGCGTGAGGGCAAAGCAGCTCCATCATTGGCTAATCTTTGGCCGGAGAGAGCCAGTAATCTCTGTGCGCTCCTCTCATCCCACAACTATCCAAACACTGAGTTGATAGCGTCTCTGCTATGCTTGGTTTATCAGGCCACCTGGATTGTACATCTGGTCAGCCCCGGGAGTTATGCCTGTCAATAGCAGTGTCAGATGGACGTGCATTCACAACTGTGTCTCACAGGATGTGTCAAAATGACAAGCAGTAAATGCTGATTTTTGGAAGCACTTCTGAAGTTTCTGAAGGCCAGTGTTGTGTTGAGTGCACTGAATGAAATGCTGATTAGGATGATGGGAACAGCAGAGAATCAGAGAGGAAAATTAATTACTGTGCACTTGTGTTTCAGGTCAGTACTTCACAGTGTCTCCCTTCCTGTGCTAATAGACAAATTACATAATAGCCACCAAAGAGAGAAAGGTTTGACATGAAGTAACCTCTCAAAATAACAAAAGCAGTGTGGGGAAATAATTACAAGTAGCTCTGATATGAAGCAGGAGATATTTAGGCTTCATAATAAGATGGACGACCATGAGAGAGCATGTTACATAAATAACGTCTGATTTTTCTAATGGGCCTAATAAGAAATATGAGGAGTGAGTGGCTTAATTAAAACCAAGTATTTGTCTGAGGTTATGCAATCCAAAAACAGTGTGTCCTCCAAGTATTGACTAAGATGACATTATGACTCGATTGCCAGGGATAAACACATCTCTTGCAGAAAGTTTGTGTTCATTGTTTGACAAGGGGGCACGGTGTGATGCAACTGTCCATAATCTGCACAGTACAGCACAGTTTGTAAAATGAAGAGCCTAATCAAAACAGATAACACATTAACACTGCACACCTTACACTGCTCTTACTTTGGAGTTTAGTTGAGCAAAGTCCATTATCCCGTCACTGATTTCCTAACTTCCTATCGGACAGGACGTTATCTGCCTGGGAAGATTACAGCTGGAAAGTAGAAGTAGGCATTTTGTCTCAACCATGGTGTTCCTGGTAAAGAAACATACCTGCGGTGATAAGTTTTTTTTGTTTTTTTTTTTTAAGCTTAGTGTTTCACATTTCCCCCAAGGCTGCTGTTTTGTCATTTTAGCTCATCTGAGTTGTGGATGTTTGTATTGACCTACACACTGTCCTTCCTCCTCTGTAAGCAGTGTTTTGCTATTCAGAAAGAAACAACTGTCCAAAATGGCAGCTGACTTAACATCTTCACAGAAAAATGAACAAGTAACCTGACATCAGCATTTATGAAGCAGTTTCCTATATGTATACAGACGACTCTCTGTTTCCACACAATCATCTGGAGCAACAACCTATAACTGCAAAGCTGGACAAACTAATGTCTACCACAACACAAGATGTCATAACTGTAAAAACATGCTTTGATCCTGGGGTGGGAGCCTGCCAGGAGCTGATAAGTCAAATTTAAAAGTAACAATCAGTCTTGTGCTTGTGGTCCTGTGCTTTACTACCATTCAAATTTTAGTTAGATGTAAGACATCTACATTTAGACTTGATCAGAAAGCCAACATTTCACGCTGCAAGATACATTAATTAACATGCAACTTCATGAACTCAGCTGTTTCTGCAAAATGCGTAGATAAATTGATCTTAATGCAATAAAAACTTGATTGCAAGCAGGAATGTTGTCCTCACATGCTCTGAAGAAAGTTTTCATAATTTAAGTAAAACTCAATAAAATAAACCAATAAAGATGTATCAGTATGTTGGAGCACAAAAGTCTCTCTCACTAGTTACCAAGTCCAACAATGAAGAGATGATGAGTCATTTCCAAGTGAGGAAGCAACACATGACATTTCTAAGCAAAAACGTGGAGAAAGAGAAACATTAGTGCAATAAGCGTGCAGTAAGACGTGTGATTTCCACAGTGCACTCATTTGAGTCATCTTCCTTTTTAATTTTCTGCTAAGGCAATAGATAAGACTCAAGTTTTCAGCTGTATATCAACATTTACCGCCAGCCAGTTGCAAGAGGCAAAAAAAAAAAAAACCTTCAATATTGCTATCATCCTTTAACCCAGATTCCTGCTAGTCTCATGCTTCAGCAGGCAAAAGCTTGACGACCGCTGTCATCTGGCGCGAGTGATGGGACGAATGTTTGCCACCCTGCTCGCCACTACCTGCCTCTAAGTGGTGACTCCATCACCTCCTACATCTGCTACCTCATTAATGCGGCAGGAAAGAGCCCTCATGTGCTGAGCTGTGCAGGTCCACATGTATCCATGCACGACTGATGTGCTTGTAATTTTGTGAAGGTGCGCCCTTGTGTATTGTTATTCAATAATCTTGATTTTGAAACATCATCCCACTTTCTGCCAGAGAGTAACACTCAAGAATCAAGCTTGTAGCAGACCAGAGCCAAGAAGAACTGGAAGAGAGAGTCGGTCTATTTAAAGGACTTAAGAGCGCCGTCCAGATGCTGAACTTTGTGGAATTCCATTTATTCCCAGTACTCAATGTCCTGGCCAATGATATCGGAGTAACATCCGGTGAGCTGGGGAAATCCTGGGACTCAGTGATGGCAGTGCTGCCAAGACCAGGCTTGCTGCCATGAACCTTGATGTCAAATAGAAGAAATGAAATGCTGCCTCTCAGGCTTGAGACCATTACAACAGGCTGGATCAATATTCACTTAATCTTTACAGCTTTAGCAGTGCTTTACCAGGCTTTACATGGGCTGGATCCTGTCACATTTTTACTGATATTATACAACATGTCACTCCTGTCCAGTGGTTTGGGACGGATGTGGTTCAGGAGGTAATTGGAGAATCAGTGGTTTCATTACCGGCTCCTCCGGTCGAATGTGGAACCCAAAATTGCCACCATGTACCATCGGTGGATGAATTTTTGGATAGGTGTTAAGACTCTCTTCTAATAACTTTAGATTCTGTAGTTTTAAAATCATAAAAGCTGAAGATTATTTTTGTGAAGCCAAATCTTTTATGCATTTTACCTTTGATATAAAGGAGAATGTCGCCAGCCAGTGCCATATTACTTTATCCCACCACCAATGCATTATCTAGAGAAAGGTTGTCATTGACTCACAGCAAATGGTGAGAAAGGTTAGCTCCTAAAAAAACAAAAATAGAGGGGCTTTAATGCTGTGGTGATAGTCAAGAAAAAATCTTTCCCCTCCTGACAACACCATAATAGCTTTTAAATGGCCACATTCATTTAAAAGGTAAAATTTATGGTAAGTGACTAAATCCAGGCTCATCTTAGTCAGCATGGCAGACATTGTTTGAAAAGCCAAACGAGATGGTAAGACAGACTTTCCATTTCATCCCGACAGCTCAAAAGAGTTCAGATTAAAATAAACACAAATGTTTGTGCTGAGGTTCCTTCTTGTGGCTCAATTTTTCCCCAACAACTTTTAAGTGTGGAAAAATAAGACAAGCGTCATTAATTTTGTATATCCTGTTGTTTTATATAATGGTCAGTGTTTAATAAAAAGATTTTTTTTTTTTTTTTACAATTATGGATGGCAAACAGAGTACATGGTGTAAAAACAGACAATGAAGGACACATGAGCTTTACAGAGAGAAGAACAAGCTGACCGCCTGCAGCAGTGAAAGTAATAAGATCATATGCATATAATGTTCTTCCCTTGTTGCAAACAGGAAGCTCTATATACAGGCATGTTTCTCTCTGAGGTCAGTGACCCACATCCCACATTTCTCACAAAGAACCCCACCTTAACAACTAGTTTTATGTACATTTGTGTTATTATACTGTACAAATTACACAGCTCTTTAAATAACCTCAGGCCGTCCAGTGCTGGGTGCTTTTGAGATCAACCAGGTGCGACAAAAAAGCGTCTCTCACGACAGCAAGGTCTGAACCTGCTGAGGGGATCTGGGCACCAGGTTCTCTGGGTCTTTGTAGCCATTAGCTGGGCTGGTCAATGCTGAGTAAACCTCTCCATAGGCTCTGCACACCAGCTCTGTGGACTGACGGAAAATCTGCTCCCTGCACAAACAGATAAAATGCTTGAGATTTTCATACTCACAAAACAAAGTGAGGGCAGTGAACAGGCCTTTTAAAATTCCAGCATTTCTAACCTAAATCAGACATGCAGAGCTAAACTGTAATCAGTCACCGTTCAGGGGCTGAAAATAAATCAGCCACCAGTAAGATTTTGTCCTAATTACTGTTTTTGTTCAGTGACTATTGTGTACCCCTGCTGAGTAAAAACAAAGAGTGGCAGTATGTGGTGCACACTGCCATCTATGGATACATATTACAGCATTAATGCCCCTACATCAGGTGTCAGTCTCAGCGACACATTTAATAAAGAATGGACTCTTTATATATGAGACTTGCAAACCCCTCTGATCATCTTTAAACCATCTTAAACATGTAAAGTTTTTATTTTATTTTCTGGATTCAGTCTGGAGATGTTTACTTTCCTCTGGATTCTTGTTGTTTTCTTTTAGAGCTGCAGCAATTTCCAGATTAGTCTGTAAATGGCAGCTATTTTGATAATTGATCGCTGAAGTCATACCACATATTTTATGGTCTGAAGAGCTCAAATATGAGAATTTGCCGCCTTGTGTTGTATCAAATTGCCATATCTTAACAAACCCCTTGACAGTGTGATGAAGTGGGTAGGTCAGATTTTCCAGAGTAATCTCTCTACATCCTTGTACCAATGGTCCATAACAGGGATGCGTTCAGTAATCCAGGATTTTAAAAAAATTCACTGAACTAACGATTTCATCTTTCACTTCTCTCCAAAATATTTGCGTCTTTGCACATTTTCCCACACACTGGAGTCAAAAGAAAGTCTGGTACTACTACATATATCACTGCATTTATTATATCTAGGCCAAGTCTGCCTCTCAATAATGGTGTACAATGAAGCCTATTTTCAATTGTGTGTCTTTACAGTTTACAGTTAAGTGTAATTTCTTCTTCTAACTGATGGCAAGATATTTTCTTCTTTCTGACATTATATTTATAAATCTGATCATTAGGATAACCAGGTTTCATAAAGCTTTCACTTGAAATGGCTTGTTTGGGGAGGTGAGAATAAAACATTTGCAGTGTGTAGTGCAGTGTTTCCTGGTGTATAAAATCTTATAATCACATTTTATGAAAGTTGTAATTTGGTGTGCTAAGATACTGTGGTATCCACTGCTTCAGACCCAACTATCAACTGATTAAAATAAATAAAATAATCACATTTTATTCTAACTGCAGCTTTCTTTTTTTTTTTTTTTATTATAGATTTAAATCACGTTATTTTTACGGTTTTGTCATATTTGGAAAACCAAATACATGAAACTGGAGTGAAGGATATAATGATATAACTTATTTCTTGCAGTGCAGTATGAATGGAGGATGCAGCAGTAGGACCAGAGGAGCCCAGTGAGAGGACTCAACGACACAGCGGGAGCTCCTTGGTTGTATCCCACTCAGGCTCTTGAGATCCATATTTTTAATTGGCCCACAGAGAGCACAGGACCGCAGTGCTGTGTATAACACCTCACTCCACACCAAGTGCACTAACACGAAATTTGAAACGAAGGTAATCTAAGTGTACATTCCCATTATTTGTGCACTCCGGGAGTGTTTTCAGAGTACTGGCGGGTGTTTTTGTGTATTTAAGTGAGTGGAGAAGCAGACGTGAGAGATAGTCGGAGACAGAGAGAAAAAGACAGAAAGGAGGAATGATTTCAGGGAATGAGTGTGAGTGAGAAATGGACCAGAAGCTAATTAATGGCGTCCTGCCCATCAGTCCTCCCATGTCCATTAATAGGGAACATTAACCTGAGGTACAGAGTGCTCCTCAAGCCTGCTGCACTTCCCAGTAAACGTGACTCATAGAAAGAGCCCTCCAATGTAGCAGCTGGATTGAGCTAAAAGCATGTGCATTTTCTGATCAGTAAGACAAATACAGGCAGTCCTGTGGACCACTCTCTCAATGTGTTGGTGGCTTCAGCAATTTAGCATCCAAACTCGCCGTGCATTTAGTCGAGCGCTTTGTTTGGAATGCATCATGATGCATTCCAAACATGCATAATGATCATATTACATCTAGGAAACTAATGAATGTTGAACATTATTCAGGCAACGCTCTGGTTCTATTTTTATCACTCTGAATATGCTCTTTACCCTGCCATGTGGTAAACATTTAGCTTGAAGCTTGAATACTGCATACATGCGAGATGCCCAGAGACATGCTCTCATAATTAGGGATGGAAACTCACTTGATGGCCGCACTGAGCAGGAAGTTGAGCTGTGGCATTATGAGCGTGTCTGGTGATGACAGGTACCGATCAAACTGAACCTGGTGTTTGTACGAGAGTTCATAGCAGGTGAGAAGTCAGAGAAACATCATGATTAACTGACAAAGGAACATGGGTACATGAATACATGTGGTGTAACTCACCATCGCTCCTTTAACAGAGGAGCTGTCCATGCTGGGGAGGAGGGACAGAGCACCCTGAGACAGAAAAGTGAATATCAGCTTGGAATCCAACTCAAGGTCACAGTGTTTGAACAGCAGCAGTGTTGAATCTTAGGTCAGAGCTTCATTAATTCCTGCCCACAGCAGGTCTCTTCCTGTGTTATCTGTATACATGACTCTCTGCAGATGCTAAAAATGGATGGTGGCAGGGAGAAAGCAATGCCCGAATGAATGATGTTACTCCGGCCACCTTAGTGTATAATAATAATAATAATAATAATAATTTCTTTCTTTATCTTTTTTTTTTCATTTTCATAAACTTCTTCTTAAAAAAGACACACCATTATTACATGCAGCTAACAAAACCAAACAAATGATTATGATTTACATTAGGGCTGGAAAATGTGATCTAAGATCTGTATCGTAATAAAATGTCACATGTATCTTGATAACTACACAACACTTCCCTTCTCATGCTGGCTTACTTTCTTCATGGGTGACTGGTTGGTTCAACATCTCTTCAATGTCACTTGTTGTTGTAACTATCCTCAGTTTATTTATATGGGATTCAGACAATTCGTGAACATAAAAATAAGTTCTGAATAATAAAATTCAGGACTAATTAACAGCGTTGAAGGGACTTAACTTAGAAGAAAAAAAAAACCATCAAATATAAATCTGCATTTTTAGAAAACATGGACATGGACATGAAGAAATTCCATCCCTAAATCTTGACGTTAACTAGAGAGAGTAAATACATGACTGACTATGAACACAACAGCGGGTACCTTTAGGGCAATTAGCCGACACTGATTATCCACAATGACAACATTAAGTAAAGCTTAAATGCCTAAATTGCCAACATTAAAAGCAGCAAACAGGAGGCAGTGCAAGGGTCAAAGCAACTTTCCAGTGCCTGGAGTGATTTTATGGGGATGTGGGCACATTAACCAACACACCATGAGCCTGCAAACTCATCTGCTAGCTGCTAGCCAGCGAGCAGTAATGTTTTAATCACCGTTTTCTAGTTTCTGACTTGTTCATCTCACGTATCACAGAAAATTACAGGGATACAATGTTAAACAGATAGTAAAAGCAAACCTGAAAAGTTTAAAATAAACCTGAGGATTTTTGTCATGCGTTGACATCTGGGATGCTGTGGAGTGTAGAGAGCCAGACCTAATCTTTTCAAACAGAAGACTATTTAAGGAAAAAACCAAGACAGGCCACCCGAGGAGAGAACTAGTCTGCAGACGAATGACAGTTCTTGATTGAGCTTTGCACTGAGCTGTAGCAGCAGCAGGGTGTGGTGTGTCCTGACATGACCCGGGGTTTCAAGACTCACATGCTAAACCACAACTATGGGTCTTAGTCAGCCCAGTGGCAAAGCGTGCAACAAAGACAGAGGAAGGCTCCAGGGCATCAGCTCTCTCATCTGCACAGGACACTTCTGCACAAGGTAATATATTCTAATAGAACATAATATGATCTGCCTCGCTCTGTCCTTTTCTCATCTGAAAATCTGACAGAAATGCTATTATGCCCTAATAAAGACATTGGTCATGTGGTAACCATAGTGATAGCTATTGTAAAGCCCAATTAGGTAGTGTAAACAATACTGCTATGGCCTGTATGATATAAAAAGAGGATCATTAGGGAGTCCAACAGGACTTCACGAGTGAGTGTATGTGAAAGTGTGGTTAAATGCTCCATGCAAGACCTGTTCAGCGCTGTGCTGCTGGACGCAGCTGTAGATATAACTTAGTCCGGCTCTGGTCAGCACGTAGGATGCCTGCTCGTTGATCAGAGTGTCAAGGTGAGCCTCGATCTAGAAAATGTGGGAGAGAGTGATTTCAAATCCAGTCCGAGCATGCATTGTGAGCCAGTGGTACTTGTAGTTAATGGAGAATCACCGTTCTATTGATAATGAAACTTCCACAAAAGCTCTTGTGGTGCTCGATTACAAAAGGTGTGCTAAAAATAGAGGGATAGATGGCGCATTGAGCAACAATACATGACGCACATCCTTCTATGAGACTGCAAATTAAATCTTTTTAATAAAAGATATGGGCTTTATGGGTTTTAATGAAAGGGGAAAATAATTAACTGTTTTTAATGAACAATAACCTGATGCAGACAATGTTATGACTGTAATCTGAGCATTCACGCTTGATAACATAAATGTTTCATGACTCAGTTTGTCTTGTCCTGCTATAGGTGTGGTGTGTCATTATCATGGCGTGTCATGGCCTTGACTAATTGTCCATAAATTTAAATAGACATCTGACACATGACACATCATTTAATTGTCTGATTCACCATTAATTTGTTGATAACTGCTTATAATGAAGGCAAACCTGGAATTCAAGCATCTCAAGTCGCTTGTCAGTAAACTCAAAGAGAGCCAGTGTCGTCTTCATGACATACAGTGAGTTGACCATGTAGGTGGCCATGTCAGCTGTGCCAAGGTTACTGGCTGACACGGTGCACAACTGGAGGAGAGGATCCAAGATGCAAGAGAGCACCTGGGGGGGACAGAGAAAGACAGAGCCTAAAGAGAAGACTGGCGATACAACAAACCTTAACACATTTATAGCAGAAACATTAACAGATCATACTTTCTCTCAATGTTATCATATTGCAGAAATATGTGTTTACCTGGGCAAAGTCAGCCTGGCGGGCATCCAGAGGAACCACTGAAGAGTCGTGGGAGGCCAGCACCTCCCTGAGGAGGGACAGCGTTTGAGTGAGGGAGGCTGTAGGTCCCAGGTCTGCAGGAGGCAGCTCCACCTAACCGGGCAGAAGACAAGGTGGAGTAGATGAAGCGAAGAAGCAAAGTTATTCTTGCAGATATTTGGTGTGTGTGTGTGGGCTGCAGCCTTCACAAAGACAAGTGGTCCTCACAACATTATCAAAGCATTTAGCATCCCTAATGAGCAACATGAGAGACTGAATATACAACTGCTCCCTGCTGCTACTCTGAGCCTCCACTTGTTCAGAGTCAGTAGAGCTTTTTAATGAAGAGAGTTTTGATTTCATTGGCCTCTGGACATACAACACAGAACTGAGCATGGCCACCTTTGTCCACCTAATAGAGCAAATTATGAGAAAGCTGTGTTCCTGGCATTAGCTGGAATTGACACCAAAACCCTGAGGGCCTTCAATTTGATTAACACCAAGCTACAGGGACAATTCTTGTAACTGCTATTGATCAGTGAACAGCGAGCACGTAATGTGGAAGAGCTCCTGCTCGTGCTGATGTATATTTGGATGCCAATTTAACTAAACAGTAACAAGTCTGGTGTTTTTTGGCAGTGAGCGCCATTTCGATGCTGTGGCCAACGGGCTGAAACTGTTTACAAGCGTAAGTGCTTCAGAAAATAGCCTTGTTGTCTTTGAGGGTTTAGATGCAGAGCTCAAATGCACAGTGTGTGTCCACAGGGAGCAGAAGTGAACTTCTGTCATTTAAGCCTTTTTATGAAAGAACATTACATCTCTACTTTTAAGGTCAACACTTCATTTATCTCATTCCTCAGGTGATGGTATTGTTTGCAGTCATTTACTTTTGCGTGATCTTTCTTTCTTTGTGGAGATTTTGTTATGGCCACTTAACTTGGATTTTATTTCTTCTCATTCTTTTTTAATCAAGAATTTCCTTTTCATTCCTTTGCTGAATTGACTTGAGTCACTCTGGTGAAGAATTATTATTATTATTTTATTTTTTTTTTTACTCTTTTTTAAATGTTTATTGATGTTTATTTGAAAAAATACTCTTACTCCACCTTGTCCATGAGTCTGCTTGCATGAAGGCTCAGGCTGTTGAAAAACATCTTTTTGCTGAGGATGTGCATTTCCTCCATAGTGATGAGCATGGAGGCCACACTGGTCCCGATGATAGAGCTGGACAAAGATTAGACAAATTAACAAGGCTACATACAGTGATTATTTAGATAATCAATTACTTTTTTCCCCAATTCTGATTAAATATTTCAATTTAAATTAAATACTAATTAAATTTGAAAAAATATAGCCAAAACTGCCCATCACAAGCCCCATGAGTCCAAAGTGAATTCTTGAAACTGCTTGGTTTCTCCAACAGATGATGCAAAAGAAAAAGCTACTCAGTTTACAATAAACCAGAGAAGCGGCAATTTCCCAAATTTATAAAAATAGAGCAACAGTACACCTGGTTTTACAAATTACTTTGATAATAAATTGATTATCTAACTGTAACTGTATCTAACCCCCATCACTTTTGGTTGAGCCAATTCAGCTGTCAACTTATTATAAATTATTGTTACGCTGCAAACTTGCATGAGCTAAAATACCTGATGGTATGGTGGTAAAACTTCAGCAGGTTGGACAGTTTGTAAAGCAGGACAGCACCTGGCTCAGCCACAATGACCTGTTCTATCCGAACCTGGGGATAGATCCACGACACATGATACGTTCAGCAGGACTGTCAGTGTGCTATTCTTTTAATCTTAAACTAATTTGGTTGCTCACTTTCAGCGGCCTGCAGACTCCCTCTGTGATGTGTCCTACCACCTCCTGCATGTTGTCCTCCACCCCTAATAAAACAGGAACACACACACGAGTAAAGAGTCAGGGTTATCTCTGAAACTTGCATCCATGGCAGCAACAGCATCAATCAAATTCACAAGGCATCATATAAAATGCGCAAACTCTCACATGATTTGTTAGGAATGAGATGTGTATCAAAAAACTACTACAAAGGAGATAACTGTAGACACCTGGCAGACTGGATGTATCTTAGCTTAACACAAAATGGACCAAAAGCAAAACCCAGTCTCAACTGATCCCCCGCACTGAGCTGCCATCATTCTCAACTGCTTTAAGACCCAAAGACATTAAATATGGGAAACAAAAACAGGATTAGTCCATCACACACACTCTAACTGTTGCCAACATCTCTAACGTCATTTGTTAATAAACAAAGACTTGTTAGACTTGTGAGTCTGTGTGACGTGCGTTTTCAGTCTCTGGTTCACTTGTAAAATACGCAATAAAAAAAAATGTAGTGCAAACGTTTCCAATAACGTTAAGAAAAGGATATATGTGTGACTGCATCATTTGTAATTTTAAAGTGTGACAAGGATTAGAGATGATGGAGATTCACACACTGTGTAATTAGCATTTAAGAAGCATCACCACCTTGCAGAGTAACTTGTTTCAGCAGAGCTTCCAGATGCTCTTTCTCTGAAGCAGTGGCTTGGTGAAGCCAGGCCAGCATGTCCCCAACGTACCTGAAAGAGCGACAAAACAGTCTGTATTAACACAGTACGCCACTGAGGGGCCACCTGAGGGCTAATCTTACCACGCCATGACCACAGCTACATCGAGGCATAGGTCATCGTGTTTCATTCCCCTCTCACACACACAAACACACACACACAAGGCTTTGGGTGTTACATAATGGTGGAAAATAGCAAGGTTAAACTTGAATTATTATGTGTAAGCCTACGCAAGCCTGTGTGCGTGCGTATGTGTGTGTGTGTTTATGAGCATGTTAGTGAGTGTGGGGACATAGGGAGGTGAGAAAGAACTTGATGTTCTCAGAACTGCTGATGCTTCCTATAAAGGTGATTTTGTGTTCCACACATGGCTTGTATTCTGAGAAAATCTCCCATTTAGCTTCAGGACACAGGAGGAAGAGGGAAGAGAATGTGGCACAACAGGAAACACACTCACATGTGGACTCAAAATAGACATTTAACATCATCTTGAATTGGGAAGACAATCGGGAAAATCATTACAATCTAACAATAGATACGCTATAGAATATTAGTTCTTGAATATGCATTGAATGAGCTTCAGTCTGTTTTCTGCACTGAAGTTTCAAGTCATTTCAAGCAGTGACATTAGCCTGGAAACAGTTAAAATTTGTTACCAAAAATGTTTGGACAAGTTCATATGCAAAAGCTGCAAACCAGTTGGAATTCAGTTATTTTACTTTTTAATTTTTTTTTTTTTTTTTTTTTTTAAACAAAATATATATAAATACAGTATTAGTATTCATCAGCTCTGGTTGTGGTAAAAGCAGAAATATGCTGAACATTTAATATAATCTAGTTTCTTAAGTTAAAAGTAAATTAAATACATAAATTATAATTTGTGGTTAAGCTCGACAAGCCATTCATCTTTGGAGACGCATAAATGTACGTGTTCATATTTTTAAGGGGAGATTCTCTTTGATTCTACAGACATCCATTAATTCAGCTAAGCTACACTGAACTCATTATGCAGCACACCTTCAAAATTAATGCAGAGACATGAAAGAAGCATCCCTGAGTTTCTCCAATGTTTTGTATATGGAAAAATAGCTACATATCCATCAGAAATGAGGCCTCCTTTTGGTTTTATTGCATTTCAAAATGGAGATTTTGAGCTCTTACATGTGTTATGAGGAAAAAAAAAAAAAGCATCTTATTACCTCATAGGGTCATGTGAATGCATCTCTATGGGGCGGGGAGTTCCTCCTGGTCCACCGCGGGTGAGGGCGTCAATGAAGCCTCGTACCACGGCACACCTGCGAGCGGTACCAAACTCATCCAGAGTGTACCTGACCAAACAGATGAGAGAGAGGGCAACACTCAACACCCAAACCTCATGTGAAAAGACAGTGGTCGCAGTGTTTTTCGTGGAGACTGTGCGTCGGAGGTCAGCCGCTGACATTCATCAACAATGCAGGCCGCTTTTCCAAAAGGAAAGAGTTTGAGGTTGTTTTGATTACTTGGCGGTGGCAGACTCTGTGACAGACTAAACAGAAGATAGTGCTGAATTAAGATTCCCGGAACGTCGGTCTCCGCTCTCTCAGCCTAAACATCCCCAGCCAGCGCATGACCTTGGACACTTTCTGGGCACAGAGACAGGTGCATTTCCGAGAAGGCAAACAGACAGGAGGAGGGTTTGCCGTGAAAACATATCTTGGGGTAACGTGTGAAACGTTCTACTGCAATGTTTTTGTTTTTGGGAGAAAGTTTAACTCACATGAGGCTACAAGAAATCTAAGAGATCTTTGCAATCCTTTGTTCCACGTGAGCGACATGTACAGCATTAAAACTCTGTTTGAAAATAAATTTCATACAACATCACAAATATATTAAGTACTGCATTCATTTGATGGTTAATTTCAATCTTTGCATGGATTAATACTAAATTTACACAGAAAAGTTGGAAGCATTGGCCATTATTTCTTACATTGCTGATTGTTCATGATGTATATTGACAGTGATTTATTTTGAGGAACTGTAATTTCTACTGCTGGCTGGATGGTAGTGACATTTTCTGTTGCTTCAGGCTGTTTGTTCTGTTGCTTTCTAGTCAAGAAGCTCTTTGTTTGAGACAAGAATCTCCTCAGCCATAAAATCTCACAATTTACCTGCAGCAGAGTGAAATAAAAAGTCTTATAACTGCCACTTTGTATTTCGGCTTTCACGATGTATATCAGTGAAGTGTGGTGCCTACAACTATTTTTTTCCCCTGTGTTTAGGGGCTGTGTCTCTCCTGTTAGTATTAGATTCAAATGGCTTCTTTGAGATTGGACATCCACCACTACACCAGCTGAATTCTACTTATTAGTGCTTATACTAAACACCAACTGTCACAGAAAGATAAATGAAGGGACAGATTATATAGTGTTTTAATCAGAAAAATAAGTTTCTGTTTGTGAGTGTGTGTTCATGTTACTTGTAAAGGACAGGTCGGTCCTGTAAGGCCTCCATGGCTTGAGTCAGCACTGGGCTGATATCGCACGTCTCCTGGGTCAGTCCCCTGCACTCATCTGAGAAATAAAGACAGGACAAGACATATAGTGTATATAATATCAATAGGATCTGATTGATCTTAATAATAATTATCTTTGTTATTTTCCTTTAACTGGTGCTAAATGTTTTTGACCATGGGAACCCTGTGGAAGAAGCAAATCAGAGCACCAAGAACATTTTCAATCATATTTTCCCATGAGCTTTCACTAAGGAGTCGGCTGGTTCGCTTATGCTTCAGACAACACAAACAATGAGCAGGCAAAGGTCAATCTTCCAGACTATGGAGAAAATGGGTAAACTGCACTCTTGAACCTTACTACGTGCCATCCTACAAGAATGTCCAGTAATATTTTTTTGAAAATAAAGTTCTCCCCCTGACAAACACATATTTAAACAATTTACAAAATGACCAAACTTCTACTACATGCAGAGAGATTACCAGACAACATAGGAACTTTGAGCTCTTTGATTTGACCAACATCAAACTTTCACTTGCCAAATTTATGGAATTAGGTCTTCTGACAAATCTAAACCACAGCAAAACAAAAATCTGTAGAACAACTCATAATTTGCTGTATGCTCTATATTTTGTTACTGCATAATTATACAAATGAGGTTTCTGTGATCTTAATAGTATATTTCCATTTTCAATGACAAAACACTGGCAAAAGCTTTGGTTTCCAGCATTCGTTGGACAAAATTCAATCAGAGGTTATGAGTCACATAGATTCTCAAATGACTCGTATACATGCCATTACTGGATATTTATGGTCAACTGAAAGAGGACAGTTTTCTAGTTTGTTATATCCAATTAAAAAGTACACAACTAATAGATCCATCAAGCAGTAGCAACTGTTTGGAGACAAACAGATGTAAACTTCACACAATACACTGGCTTAATTATCTGTTGTTGACAACACAACAAGGTTCAGTATGGAGGCCGTGTGTAATGAGGGTCATGGTCAGTCACTTTTATTCCTGGGTGTGCTCGTGGCATTAACTCTGTGTACTGTACTCACTCTGAGCCCAGCGGTAGAGCTGCTCATATGATGTCTCCTGTAACACGGCCATCTGCTCCATGATCTCTAACCTGGAACAAGCACACAAACCAAGACCACACATTACATACTCATGACCTGCAGCATAGTGTCAGATCCCTGACGGTGACATAAATACCCGACCTGGATGTTTTTCTCCTACTTAACTGTTCCACCACTCTGGTTCAAAATAAATGTCATGAAATTCAACATGTCAGAGGAAGTAGAGCACAGACTGACACTGTAGTCAGATATGCACCTTACCCTGCAGTTTGCTGGTTGGTTCGCAAGAGGATTTTCACATCCTCGTGGATGTGCTTCACTCGGCTAAGTGCTTTGAAGAAATCCTGGGAAAATTAACAACACAAGAAGTCAATGTAAATTTTTTGGCAAAAGACTAAAAATTCCAGCTTTGGTTAATACATCATCTGTACCTAACCCCTTTTGGAGAGTCTGTTCAAGGCAGGAATGTTGCACTATTATTCCACCTCTATGTAAAAGGTATGAACACAGAAGTGGGCGAGACTATTTCACCAGCAGAAGAGATAGCAACAGAGCTAAATTGTCAGGATAGCCAGCATAACAGGAAAGACACCGATACCACTATGCTACATGTTACGCCAATTCCAGACTCTGGAATCACAAGCAAAGGTGGCATAATGAATGATTTTCTTAACAGCAATATAGTGTGATGTCTGTGTGAATGGGGCTGCAGATACTGCATTGCCCTTCATCCTGTGGGTGTGGATGGGAGGATTCCATTCACTGGCATAAATTATAATGATATTTACCTCAGTTATGGGCGCATCCCGAGCCCCTCGCAGCGTGGCCATCTCCTCATGAGATAACTGGAACTTGGCAAGGAAAGCCTGAGCAACCTGAGCTCTCACCTCCAGGCGGTGGCTGAGGGGAAAGAGATAAATGGTAATTTTCTTCACTTGTCATTTTTGCCCTTAAATATATGTCTGTATTTTAAAGAGGATTATTTTCTCTTTATAATTCTTTGTCATTTTGTATTTTTGTAAGTTCAGCTGTCATCATGATTTGTTTTATCTGTCTTCAAGGCCCTTGAGGACTTTTATCTCACATAGTGTTCATATTTTTCCTTCAGTCTTTCATCATGTAGCTGTATCTCTGTATTTGTCATCCCCTTGTGTTTTCTCACTGTGAGATAAAAAGAACTGTCAGTACGGACTGCAACAATATCATATTGTCTCATTTCACTTTAAGAGTAATGCATGTTGTCAACAAGCTGTAATGTTCAAAGTCCTACAGCAGGTGGCAGTCATACTCCTCACACACATGCATATACACACACACACACACACACACACACACACACACACACACACACACACACAGTGAGACAACAGGGTGGGACACAGAATAAAGATATCATGTGCAGCAGTCAGAAAATATAAAGACAGGAAGACAAGAGAAACAAAGAGAAGGCAGAAACGGATACTGGCCAGGTTTTGTCACTATCAATAACAGCAGAGTGATCACTATCGGTGTCACTATAAATGTCTCAACACAATAGTGACCATGGCAACTGCCCCAGTCAAACAGGGAACTCTGTCTTGGGATAGCAAAACAACAGCGAGTCCTCCCTCTGTCCCTGTCCTTCAATCCGAACCACCTCATCTATATTCCCTCCCTCCATGAGTAGGCGAGGCAGGGTCAGTAAATCACCAGGTTGTTTTGGTGAAGGAGAAGAACATAACATTATCTGACCATTGTCTCTCACACAGCTATTACCATAGCTCAGTCAGCTGAAAGTAAAGGGTTATAAATCTGTTACTGGATTCTATGATTTAGTATTGCTCTGTTCTGAGCCTTACACATGGGATGTCAAGGCGTCTTTGCCCTTTATGTGTTTTGAGAAGTGAGATTTTGTTGCGGCACACAAGCGGGACGACTTGGCTGCACCACAGCCTTGGATTCCATGCACAGAAAGACTTGGGGAGAGGACTTTAAAAATGTATTTAATTAGAGCAACCTGGCTACAACTTGAAAATGCTAAGCAGCAGCAATAAAGACAATAAATGTTTTGTTCGACAAAGACATAACAGCTTCGGCTTTTCACAAAGACTAAACAAAACCACACCTTTAGCAAAGCAATCTTTTGGTCAGTCACAAAAACAGTAGATTATTTAGTTAATCCAATAGAAATTGCATTTTTTTGTATTAGAAGTATTGTGTCACTGTCAAACCCTGAACATGCCTATATAGAAACACACTGAGCTTTAAAAAAAAAAAAAAAAAATTTTGAACAAGAACAACAAATTGAACAAGAACTGGTTAGAGCAAAAAAAAAAACAAAACATCATGCTACTGTGTGACGATAAATGAAAACAACAGCACTTATGCTACCTGACTTCCAAACACAATTACGATGATATATAAAAAATAATAAGATATGCTAATGAGATCATCAATTAATTAGGGGAACTATTTCCATTCGAACCTTCATGTAATTCACACAAACAACAGGAAAATGAATATGAAGTCTGTGAACTGAGCTACAGTTGTCTCAACAAAAAAGATTTTATCGCTAATATGCAAATCTATGCAGCAAGCTTTTACAAAAATCTAATTGGATCATCTGTTCTATAGAGAGAAACTGTAGAATTGCGATCATTAAAAAGGTTGCTGAGTTATAATCTTCACAAGAGGATATAAAACAGAAGAAACACACAGACACGCACAATATTGAATCTTGGGGGAAAAAAGGTGCCATATAGCTTTCTGATGGAACATAAAATTGAGTGGTCACCCGATGGTCGTAATTGTCTTATTTCACATGCCACATCTTGGAATTTCACTCATGAAGCATTTAAAGCTACAGACTGCATGTCTACCAACATACCAGTCGATTTAAATAAGGTCGTGGTCAATGAGGCAAGTTAACTACAGTGACCCGCTGATGATATGTTCATGACTTTTTAAAGAGAGTCCAAAAGTCAAACCCTTCAACTGGCAATTATATAATTGTACTCACTTCCCATGTCAAAATATGAGTTTCATTTTTAGGCAGCCCCTCACTAATTAAGGTTTCTGTCTATGGACGAGTTGAACTCCACAGACACGAGAACCCCAGAAGAGAGAGCAGTTCTCACATTGCAAACTTTGAATCAGATTAACCTGTGGAAGATAAGAAATGCCCCCAATTTTTCATGTCCACACGACGAGTGACAGACTTGTTCCTCCAGAATGTAAATCACAGCAAAGACTCAGGCTGCACATGCCTGCACTAAATGAGCACTGCGGGTTTGTTGGGAGTTGTAGCAGCAAAGCAAAAGGAGAGCAGGGGAACAATGGAGCAGCAGGTTTGTTGTCCACAGCGCTGTCAGGACATGACACATTCTTCTCTAGACTGCAATTACCAAATACCAGAGAAAGGCAACATATTTGAGCGTGTGTGCCAATGTCGCACTGTAAAGGCAAGCGTGGCGAGACTGAGTGAGTCCGAGTGGTTCTGAGGAAAAAGAACTTGACGACTAAAGCTTTTCCAACTCCAAACAAGTGCAAAGTTAAATGAGAACCAGGTTACATAATGTTACATGATGGGATGAAGACAAGTCACAGTGTCAGCAGTGTGCCTCTTTGTGTGTGTCTTTGTGTGCGTGCTCAGATTTCCCAACAAGGCCCAAATGATTTTGCCTGTTCAAGCACAAAAATCGTTTAAACAACATAACACAGCACGATCTCATAAACAGCTTCGTCAAACTGAAACACTGAAATTACCAGCACCTACTCAATTACCTCACAGAGCCAAGCCAATAGTGCAGCACAACGTTTGCAAAACAGAGCTTGATCAGTGAGTAACATTCATCAAGCTCTCTATCCTGTGTAAAAACAGCAGACTTCACACGGCTCTTATGAAGAGATTTACAGCACATTTTGAATGTTTTTATTTTTAAAAAACTGACTGATAAACATACAGAATAAATGATAAGGTGATCAACTGCTCTTTTAAACAAGCGAACTTCTAACCCTCTCCTGCGTTGTAAACCATGTGGGTCGATTATCCATTAAAATCTATTAGGGGCCATTTCAAAGGCTTGTGTGGAAATTTGGCATTCACAAAGCTGTTAGTTAGCCACGTGCCAGTGATCACAGAGTGCAGTCACAGCCAGTCACATCAGACAACACAAAGGCATACTCACAGTTATACCCTCATTAACAGCCAGCTGAGCATTAATAAGGCTCAAGTGTCATTTTATACAGGTTGTCATTTATACTCTGATGTTCCTGATTGTTCCCGCAAGGGTTTCAGAGCTCCTGATTTATTAATGCCCTACATAGAAATCATACTGAGAACATTTGCTTTTTTCAAGAAACACAACTGAATGAAACACAGGGCTTTGTGTAAGATTATGCATCATATGCTGTAGGAAATTACTGTGGGAAATGAGTAGCTGCCACAAGCTAAAAGCAGGCAAATCTTAGTTACAGTTACTAAATTTAAATACATTGCACCTTGGCGTGCAGCCATGTAGTCCTAGGGTAGCTGCCTGAGTGGTTCAGTAATAGCTGAACAACTGAACAGTCCATTCCCCTTCAGCTCCAACTGCTCGTGGGGTCAGAGTCCACACAAACATCCGTTTGTGTGATGTCTCAACTTGTTCGGCGTGATAACACGTCACGCTAATGCAAAGATCACATGGTGCAGGACAGGTGGGTGGTATTTACGTTTCATTATGGGACAACACACAACACCTATTTAGAGCTCTTGCTGACAGCGCCTTTCAAAAGCGCCAGCCTAGAACAAAAGAGCAACGTGTGTGAAAGCTGGCGGACAGATACAGGTCGCCTGCTCTCATTGGCTCAGGCCTGCAACCTTTGCTTCTGCACACTGTAAGCAATCCACTGCTCCTTTCAGTTTCATTAACGCTGACAAATGACACAGTGCCACTGGCAGATAACATAGCCAACAGTTCAGGACAGGTCTACTGTGGCGGGTAAATACACATCAGAAGCATCAGCAGAGCTTTGAAAATGACTACTCTCTCAGCAGAGCTGCCCCATAAGCACAAAATGTGAAATTATGCTGCAAATCCTAGCCTGGCTATAATAAGTGTCAACAGGAGACAAGTTAAAAAAAAAAAAAAAAAAAAAAAACAAAACAGTGGGGATGGGAGGATTGTGTGACCTGAAATAGATCTGACTGAAAAGACTGGAGTGGTGTGGTCTGGTGCAATGGGCTGACTGGTAGGTGGCTGAGCAGAGGACAGCTTGCGTGCATGCTTCCCTTGGCAGCTCTTCTAAGACAAAATTGCTATAGACAAGGTCAAAGCCCAGCATGCAGACACTTTCCCATCTGGCTCTGGGGTCATTGTGGTTCTGCGAATGAAAATGTCACACAGACAGACAGCAGGTCCCAATGGGATCACTATGCAAGGCAAAAAAGACAAGGCACTGGGCCACTCAGAAGGGCATTGATGTAAAACCTCTGACCACTTACCTTCAACGAGACCCCTGCAAAAGCAGTGATACAACTTTTATTAATTCATTGCCTGCAAATGTTCACTGGTGGTTTTATCCCCACTGGTGTCTTTCACTGCTCTCACATTCAGAACTGTACTATTTCACTGCCTCTTGTCACCTTTTTGTCAAGAAGGTCCTGAAGCTGTGCCAGCAGAGCATGGAATTGCGGTGGTACATCACAGCTGTCAGCTGTGTCTTTTGCCAGAAATCTACATTATCTTTGAGCGCGCCCCTGCCTCCATGTCATCTCACAAGGTCACTGAGCACTGAGGTCACAGCCACCACAAATGCTAATGAACACACACCCCAACCCCCCATGCTACCAGCGAAGAGGAACGGGTGTTTTATTTTGACATCCCTGTCAACACTCTGCCAGCCAAATTCGTAGATTAATGATACCTCGATTCATTTTAGTGGCAGGCTTTCAACCAAAAAAAAAAAAAAATCATCAGTATTCCATGAGTTGTGAATGGGTGAAGATACATCTGATAGATCTGCTCGTGATTTCATGTCATGGAGAGCTGTATGTATTGGATCTGCATATCTGTTAGCTCCTAATATGTGTTGTCAGCAAATCTCAATGCATGCACTGATGGGCCTCTCTCCAGTTGTAATAGCCTGGCCTCAATAAGATCAGGGAGTAGTGCAGTGTAAACAGGAAACACTTTGATGTGTAACTTCATTGGACACGACGAATAAAACAAATAAAGCTCAGTTAAAGATGATTGCTGACCTCCTTATGCAAATAGACAACTGCAAGAGAAATATTCATCAACTACATGAATCATTCATCCCCACTCATCAAAAATAAAGATGTGCTTGCCAGTTCCTCCTGCCCTGCACCAAATCTTCTGACAAACTTCTGGTGGTAAAGAGAAACAGAATCGAAGAACAGAGCAGAATCGACTCTTCAAAGTTTAATGTTTTAACTTGGCAGGTCATGTCTTTATGTGTACAAATATCGTTAATTATCAGGGTGTAATTTTTAATTCAATTGCTCATTTCTAATTAATTTGAAAAACCTCCTTTGACTGAGAAACAAGGGAGTGCTAGAATATTCAGCCAAGCCTTGATATCAAAACAACATGTGTGCAGTAAAAGCTCAACACTTGCAAAGTCCACCATGTTGTTCCTGCTTTGATTGTGTTATTTCTCTGGGAACTTGCCTTACTAGAGGAGAGAAAAAAAAAAGGAAAAAAAAAAAAAAGAAAAAAAAAGGGTAATTTCTCTGTGGAAATGAATCACCAGGGAAAGTGAAATCATGGCGTCTAACTTTGGACTGATGAAGATGCCTATCAGCGATGTATGTGACAAGCTTCCAAAATGACTTGCAGCTTGAGAACAGATAAGGGTAGAAATGGCGGTATGAAATTTCTGCAGATAATTCAGAGGAAAGTTGCCATCCTATCTCCACGATCTGCTTGACATTCTGCAATGGCAGTTTAAAAGTTCAGGGTGGCAGCCTCATCTCCTACTTTACAGTTTGGTGACAATTTAGTTACAGTCAGATTGAGAAACAACTTGTGCTAGCAACAGTAGTTTACGGTTGAGTTTCCAGATTGATGTTTACAGCAACACTTAGATTAGACATTAAACAATTCTCTGTACAGCATTTGTTTGATGTAATCTATTGTAACAACCCAACAATAAACACTATCTTACATAAAAGGTTCTTTTTTTTTTTTTTTTATTGAAGTTGTCTTCGTGCTCACTAAATTCTACAAGGATCTACATGAACATGAGCACTGGATAGAATTTTCTACTTTACTAGTCACACTAGGAATCTGACTCAGCATTAGCTGCAAAAGGCACAAGTAATGTTAACTTACAAACATAGTTATTCACAGGCTGCACTGTGATTCTGCTCAAGACCTGCATCTAAATTTACCATAATTAATAAGCACTGTTACCAGCTGTCATTTTACAGTACTGATATATGTTAACATTAACACTATTGTTGTTGTTAATATTACTGCATATGATCTCTCTCCCTCCCTCTTTCAACCCAACCGGTCAAGGCAGATGGCCACCCAACCTGAATCTGGTTCTGCTTGAGATTTCTACCTCTTAATAGGAAGTTGCCAAGTGTTTGCTCTTGGTGGGGATTGTTGGGTCTCTATAAACATTTTCATTGAGTAGGTCTAGACCTGCTCTATTTGGAAAATGCCTTGCAATAACTTCTGTTGTGAACTGGCGCTATATGAAAATAAATTGGCTTGACCTTTTTTTTTTTTTTTTTAGAAATGTCACTGAAGTGTCAGACATTTAGGAAGATCTCTGGAACTGCTGTTTTAATCATGGAGGCGATTGCCCATCAAATTGTTATGTCAATCATTTTTCAAAAATATCACATATAAGTTATATATATGTTACTTACTTTTCTCCCTGCAGCTTGTTGGTTTTTACTATGAGGTCTTGAGTTTGCTCCTTTGCCGCCTGTTGAAGAAAATTTACTGTGTTTTTTTAAACATGACAAATGCAATATTCTCAAAAGACTTTAAATAAATCACTCAAATGTGGTGAATAATATCATACATTGATCCACACCATACTAACACAAAGCCTAAACTTATACACCCACTCCTATTGCAGTGAATGCAGAGTTTAGCTTCATTAAATAATTAGATGTACAGGAGATTTTTCAAAGATACAGTGTAGACATATGGAGTGCTCACCGCACCTTTAATCTGTTGGTCATTTCTTCACAACATGTGCTCATGGCCTGGACATCTTCATGAACGCTTTCAAGCTCCTGTGAAGAAGGTGAAATCACAGTTAAAGTAGAACTGGTGCAAATCGCTACGCATAAGATATTTTTTATATATCCACATATGTGTGTATTGAGATAGTAATGGTACCGTTTGTTGTGTTTTCTAATGCTTCAAACAAATGTTGAGAAGCCTGCTTGAATCACACATCTTTCCCTAAAGTCTTTGCCAGCGGGATTGCTACAGTCATCGAGTTTGCAGGAATCCTACACACCCCATTCTAAAAAACTTAAGCCCAGTGTGGATCAAAGCCTTTTTGAAACTTGTATCTCATTCCCTGCAATTAAATACGCAATTTTACTGGATGAGCTCTGCTGAACCAGCGCACTGTCAGATCAGATCTGCAAAACTTTTCATTTATTTATTTTTTTTAAAGAAGAAACCACATCCTTTAAAGCTACAAAAGTGGTTCGTGAACTAATATCTTACCTCTTTGACTTCTTTAAATATTCGTGCGAACTCCTCGTTGATTGCCAAACTTCGTCTCTCTATGTCACCGCGAAGATTTCTCCTGGTGCGCAAACTGTTTTCGGTGAAGAACACAGACAGAGCCTTCAGAGCCTCCAGCATCTCCTGAAAGCCAGAAAGGGACAAGACAATATTAGTTACTCTGTTATTAACCTGCATTTCCCATATACTGTATACAGGGTTAACTGTATAAAGCTCAACGATAACTACGCAACACACACTTCACGACGACAGCAACATATGAACTGTAAAATACATAAATATCTTTGTTGGCGTTGTTATTGGGTTGTTTGTTTGTTTTGTTTTTTTTTATCCCACTGAAACGCAGCTAGCTTGCAGGTTCAGCTACAGCTAGCTAGCAGGAAGCTAACCTCTTCCAACTTACCTTGTCATTGTCAAGCCTCGTCTCCAGTATTTTGTTAAGCTTCCTCGACAGCGGGTTGTTTGGTTGTGAAGGAGCATTTGGATTCTGGATCACAGTGGAGCTGTCGGCGGACATTTCTACTTTAATATCAGCCATTGTAGACAGACACCTCCACGTCAACTTTTCTGAAAGATGTTTTGGTCCGTCTGAAATCAACGTCCGGCCAGCGTGTGTCTCACCGGGGAGGAGCGATACAACGTTCCGCTACGGGGTTATTCATTTCTGCTCAGGTTAATTGTTTTTCTTTATTGAAGGGGAAGGGGAAGGGGCCACCGATGACTGATGATGATTTCACACAAATCTAATAATTGCTCACTATCTAGGCTGCTCATTCCTCCAACCAACCGGAAAGCCATTAGGCAAAAAGCATTAACATTGTGTTATTCCTCTGAGTTTTTATGAGTTCCTCCAAGTTGTGAATAACACGTCCCGAGACATGTAAATGGGTTTACAGGTCATATGCTTCATGCAGAGCTCAGGTGGATCATTTAATTCCAGTTTATTGGTTTTGCATATGTGTCACATTAACTTTTAAAAGATAATTGAGACGAATAATATAAAGAGATCTGCAGATTACAGAAGTTCCAGGACAGCTTGACTAATTTACTCCATCTATCTCTGTCTTCACCTCTGTATAAGCAGGCTGCGGTCCCCACACACCCAGAGAGCAGACCAGAATGCTGCATTCAAGTGCTGTTGGAAATATTCCAGCTTGCCAAATGAAAACCGTACACACTATTCCTTACCTTAAGTTTTAACATATATTTGTATTATAGAAATTTTCAATACTTAAATAAACTGTGTCAACCTAATGGACCAAACCATTTACATGTAATCATTGTACACACTTATGGTAGTAGGTATACAAATACAAACAAACCTATCTAAGCATAACTGACAAACAGAAACCCAAAAAACTGACATTTGGAAACCTATATCAAATAACCTACAAATATATGTTCAAAGAGAGACCATTTTTTTTATAGACACTTTAACTCAGCACTGAAAATACAAATCTTTTTGGGTCATTTGACTAAAGTTTATAAAGTGTAAAAAAAAAAGACATTTTGTGAAATTAACACAAATAACTGATAACTAATTAACCACTAATTATGTATTCAGGTCCATTCACTTTTTTAAAATGTCATTTTATACTTTACATTTTTGCACAGACAAATGTAAATGTTAATACACCAGGTTGTGAATACTGTTTCGCATGATGTTTTCTGTTAGATCGTTTAAACGTATGATTGTGCTGCCTCAAATTAAATAATTCTTCCAAAAAAATTTCCTGTACTGTATTTACAAGGCAATAGAAAAAACTAACTCTCAAAACTAATACCTGTATGACAGTGATAAATTGCAGCAACACCAAGCATCTAGTTCATCACAAACAAAAAAAAAACATTCATTAGCATCATGTCACCATATAAAAACCCTAATTCCATATACTGTATATATGAATATGAGTGCAATAAACACTGTAAATTAATAATTATAACAACTGTGCAGTACCTTACTTATCTGGATATACTGCACTGTTTATATTTTGATATTTTCACTCAATCTTTGCTGATTGCTCATTCACAGTTATTTTTATTTTTATTTTTATCTTTATTTTTTATTTTGTACTTTACATTTTTATATCTTATATTTTATTTGATTTATTTTACATTCTATCTATATTATAACTCAATATATATATTTCTATATCTAGTGATGGAGCACCTTTTATGAACCAAATTTCCCCCAGGGATTAATAAAGTTTTCTTGAATTGTATTTTCAAAATAACTCGAAATGGGTTCGAAGATGAAAGACTGTAATGTTACCATGGGATAATATTACACTACATGGACAAGTTCATCACTTTTGCACTTGAAATTTACTAGACTCAAGACTTTCACCGGCACAAGGTCTTTCCGAGGGGTCCATGAACGCATCGGGAGCATGTAGGGAATGATAGTAGCGGTGAGCCCAGCCCCTGGGTGGGGATTTGCGTGATTGATGGTCACCTCCCGAGAGTGTTTCATGGACTCGCCCCCTCTCCGCCTCCTCTCTCTCTCTCTCTCCCTCTCTCCCTCTCTCTCCCTCCCTCTCTCCCTCTCTCCCTCTCTCCCTCTCTCGCCCTCCCTCTCTCTCCCTCTGAGCAGGAATGTGGAAACAGGAGTCCAGTCAGGCAGCGCCGCATGTCTCTGCACCGCACCGGACTGAATAACCGATCACCGCCGCGGCTTAATCTATTGATGAGGAGGAGAAGTGATCAGTGAACAGATTCTGCTTCTGTCACTTTTTCTTTTCTTTTTTTCTTTTTTTTTTTTTCTCTTTGGATTTACATTTCCAAGTCGAACGCATTTCTTGTTCTGTTTCCCCCTCGA
>CM076657.1:654445-753218 GCA_038496675.1 Rachycentron canadum | reverse complement strand
CTCTCTCCCTCTCTCTCCCTCCCTCTCTCCCTCTCTCTCTCTCCCTCTCTCGCCCTCCCTCTCTCTCCCTCTGAGCAGGAATGTGGAAACAGGAGTCCAGTCAGGCAGCGCCGCATGTCTCTGCACCGCACCGGACTGAATAACCGATCACCGCCGCGGCTTAATCTATTGATGAGGAGGAGAAGTGATCAGTGAACAGATTCTGCTTCTGTCACTTTTTCTTTTCTTTTTTTCTTTTTTTTTTTTTCTCTTTGGATTTACATTTCCAAGTCGAACGCATTTCTTGTTCTGTTTCCCCCTCGACCGCAGAAAAGTTTGCTTGGAGACCCAACGGAGCTGGAGTCCGCAGATGGAAATAACCTCTCAGTGTACTGCACCGAGCGCACCTCATTCCGGGGCTCCCCCAACATGTAAGCTTTCTTCTTCTTCTCCTTCTTTTTTTTTTTTTTCATTTTCTTGTGTTTACCATATTCACCTACCTGCAGTGGGAGCACTGCGATCATGCGACGTGTTCCTTGAGGTCACCCCTAACGAAAAACCACTATATGCTCCTGAGGCGGCTGCTTCTTACAGTGTGTTGCCTCAACTAAATGTCCAGCTCGGTTATTATAGTCTCATAACGCGCCTCAGGCTGTATTGTTTCTAGGTTTGCTGTGGTCATTTTAAAGTTCATCACGTGATGGATACTGCTGACTTGTTGAAGGGTTAACACCGATGTCAACATGAAATCCTCAGCATCTGCACTTAATGATCCCAGTTGTTCCAATAACAGGCTGCCTATGACGGACTTGTGCTTGTTATGCATATTCACTGCTGCCTTAAAGATACTGAATTTTCCAACCCAATCAATTTTCTGTCATTTCTTAACATCCCTATGTGATAATAAAGAGAAGAAATAAATAAGATGGAGAATGATCTTTGCCTTCAGCCTATTAAACTTGAGCTGATTATTGACTGAGTCAGCAAGTCACTGGATTTTGTAAACTGTTATATATTATTAATCATAACTGCATTGAATCTATATTGAATAACGATTCCTGTTATTGTTTGCCTGTTCATTTCATCATCATCATCTTTTCATCAAGTCATATTTAAGTCAACTATCGGTAGTAAAACCACATAAAGTCACCTGACTGATCATGTTATTAGTTAAGGTCTGTTAATGAGTGATACTCTCTCACTTGGTTACTTTCATATCTGTGGTTCTTGTGTTTATGCTGTATTTATAATGATGGTCAACAGGTTTCTGGTTCCCAACTGTTTTTCACATTATTTCAAAAGCCAGCAACTTGTTCCTGCGTATGATTTCTCTGTCAGTGCTCAGTCTGGATGTTTCTCTTTCTCATGACAGGGACCCGGAGTCACTGAGAAGGTGAAGAGTGCTAGTGTTAAATGCTCACTGCAAGGCTTCCCACAACACAGCGACTGCTCATATAACTGCTGTTAGTTCAGGGACTGTGTGAACCATTCGCAGACTGTTTACCATGGCGTCTAGTCTGACATGCACGGGTGTTATCTGGGCCCTGCTGTCCCTGCTGTGTGCTGCAGCCTCCTGTGTTGGCTTCTTCATGCCCTACTGGCTGCTTGGTACACAGATGGACAAGCCCGTGTCCTTTGGCACGTTTCGGAGGTGCTCCTACCCTGTGAGGGATGAAGAGAGGCAGGCCACGGTGATGCTGGAGCAGTGTGGGCGCTACGCCTCCTTCAACGGCATACCTAGTCTGGAGTGGAGGATCTGCACGGTGGTGACGGGCGTGGGATGTGGCCTCCTCCTGCTGGTGGCGCTCACAGCTCTCATGGGCTGCTGCATCTCTGACCTCATCTCACGTACTATTGGCCGTGTGGCCGGTGGCATCCAGTTTGTTGGAGGTAAGATTATGGTTTTTTGTTCTTCTGTTAATGTTTGTGAATCTAACCAGCCGTGACACTGGTTTCAGACTGTGGTCAGTGGGTGGTTTTCATCTGACTGAGGGATTACAGTACAGAAGCTCTGATTAACAGTCAGATCACATATTCTTTGTGCTTTGCTCTGGATTTAAAGCAACTGAGTCGACTGTCTTTAACCCCTAAGATGTAGATATTCGTATTGATTTGGGAGGTTTTAATAGCTGTAATTAACTTCCCATCAAATTTGTTGGGAGCTTGTGGACTGTTTGTGTTGTTCATGAAACAAAATTACACTGGCTAGGAAAAAAAGGAGACGTAGAAATCTTGATAATCTTGATGAATTTTACCTCTTGCCAACTTTTCTGCCTTCGGCCCAGAAAGGTCATTGTGTCCTCAGATACCCAGGCTCCACAGGAAATGAAAATCTCCCAGTTAGATGTCAGTCATCTCACTCACTTGACGATGTTGTGTCAGTTCAAGCTTTCTGCAACTCATGACCACAGTTTAAAGCAGCACTCACAGTGATGCTTAATACAAAACGTGTTACAAAAGTGACAGGAACTGAGTGGTTGATTTCACATTAAGTATGCTGGTATTTTGTGAGTGGCTTTTGTTCATTTAAGGCTAAAAAACCTTAGACGGGCTCACATATTGAAAACACAGTGGAATTTGTTGAGGAAAAACTCTTCAGACTTTCTTAATACCTCCCTCTAAAGTCTCTTTCTTATGTGCAGCAGACTTTTGGCATAAATCCATATCTTTTGTTTTTAATTTGACTGATGAAATGATGGAAAATTGCACCTCATTTGTGCTACAAGCATGCCCAAAGTCAGTCAGTGCGATTTTCTGCTCTGGGTTTGATCCAGAATGCGCCTCTTAAAGTTGAAAAGGAACCCACGCCCTTTCTCTTTCGTAAAAGTTCTGTCCACACTGCAGCGTCGGCCATGGAAATGTCTTTTTCTTTGTTTGTTTGACTATGGTAAGTGGACACAGCTCCCAATGGCACAAGCTTTGTTTATGTGTGCTGTTGGTTTTTGCACGTGTTCTCCCGGGACATGAGGTCTGAAGGAAAGCGTCCACTGAAGCTCCCAAAGTTTCTCTGCCCTAGTTTAAGAAGCTGCGGCGCTCCAGCCCTCTCATTAACTCAAAAACGTTTGCTTGCATACTGTGGCTCACCACTCTACTATTTACAGACCCCCCCCATCACTTCAGTTTGGCTGTAAAAAGTGATGTGACAGAAAAGCAGGTTGCAGGCAGATTTGACAGAGCTGCCAGGTTTTTCAGAAGGATAAATCATCAGAGGACCACCACAACGCGCCATGTCCTAGTTCTAAAAGGCTTAGCTACTTAGGAACATCAGTATTAATGATGTATAATATGGAGGATGATTAAGGTGAAGTGTGGCTGGTTTATTCAGAAATGTGCACTTTTATGTAAGGAGATCTCCTTTTAAGCTCACACCAACCACATACATAGAGCATTACAGCAAGCTGCTATTTTTGGTTATAGGATTAAAAAATCCTTGTCTGTCTTTCTTGAGATTCCTTTCTTTCGTAGACTCACAAATCCAGAGCCACATGCATTCAGATGGAGGGAAGGCGGGGCACAAAATACAAGGGGCACCGCTCAGATCTTTAAACTTGAATGCTGGTGAGCCAAAGGGCAGAGATGTCTCAGAAGGGCTAATTGGAAGTGACACAATTGGGAAGCTCAGTGAGCTTGCTCCATGTATTCTTCCTCCATCATTTACAACCAGAGAGGAAATGTGGAGGCAGGGAGGGGAAGTTTGGAGTGAAAAGGGAAAAAAAAAAAAAAAAAAAAGTACCTGATGATTGAAACGTTCAGCATTCACTTCTTATTAACCGAGAATGGCGCTGAGAAATAAAGATCCGCGGGGGGAGAACTGAGATATGCGCCGAGAGATATGATCACATCTCAGTGATTAGCGCGAACAGGGAGTGGGAGCAAATGAGGTGTACATTCCACAACGCACGCGAATTCACCAGATGCGAAGGAGCCCCATGGTTCACCGTCTGATGCCAGTGTCATCCAACTTGTATTGTTGTTCACTAATGAATGTCTTACCACAGAGGCCAAGGCTTCTGAGCTGCTGCAAATAAAACATCCGCTTTATATCTCCCTGCAATTTATCTCCATCCCATGAAATAGATTAGAGCTGAAAGGCTTTATCAGCGCTTTATCTCATTAGCTGCAGACCTGACTGAAAGAATAAGTTTTAACAATGAGTATTATTGTTGTTGGTGTTGTTGTTTACCTCCTATAATGCTGTTTTCTACCCTGTTCACTGCAGGCAAGTTGTTCTAGATCTGGTTAATTGCTAATGGCAAAGGCCCAGATTTTCCTCTTCAGTTCCAGAGAGTTAGAGTCTGAGTATGAGAGTATGAGACTGTTCTGGCTCATAAATCAAAGGCCTGGGATCTCTGTGCTGCTTACATTAAACAGCCGCCTTCGCTGTAGTTCCTTGTCTTAGTTATGCAGCGGTGCGGACGCTGAGCGGCTGTGGCACAGATGGGAGGTTGCACACATTGAAAGATTCTTGACTTGGATTTGGTTGTTAGGGATTTTGATCCCCCCCTACACACACATGCACACACGCACACACACACACACACACACACACACACACACACACACACACACACATGCACACACACACACACACACTCTTCCCACCACACCCCTCCCTCCTCTCCAACCCTCCTGCAAAGCATTGCCTTGTCTCTTTTTGGGTGCCCCCAAGCGGAGCTGCACACAGCAGGAGGAAAGCTGTGTAACGTTTGTTTTCGACAGCCATGATGTAAGAACTTTTTGTACCTTTTTACGTACGTGGATTTCCCTTCAGCACAATAACCCACCTTAAATTTATGCTTTTGCGTCCTCTTTTTATTTCATCCCTTTCGTCATTGCACCTGACAGGCATTTATGTTCTGACATTTGTCTTGACAGGCTTCTGTCGCTGGATTACTGGTTTGCTCCATCACCAGTTAAATATTCGAGATAGTGATGGGAGCCTGGGGCCTCCTCCACTCAGTTTCTAATCGACGTTTTTCAGACTGAGATACTCATGCCTATAAACGTGAGACACCTGATGTGCTTATGGGGCGGTTCAGGAAATCTCCAGTTATATCTCTCAGAAACAATCTCAAAATGTATCTTTCTCACGTCACAGTGGTGCAGTTGGGGCTTGAGAAAGAGCACTAGATCACAGCAGTTAGACTTTGTCAATAAGAGGTAGATGCCAAGTTTGGGAGAAAGAGCGGTTGGGAAACAGATTGCAATGGTTGTGTTTTCTACAAAGAAGCCAGAGATAAATTATAAAGGCCCACTATAGCTATACCCACATTGTGTACTGTTATTGTCAAGGTAGAACTCTTATATAACCTGGAATCTTTAAACATTGACTTTCTGCTTGATTTTGCTGCCAGATGTCGCTGGCTTTGCTCATTGTTCTCCAAACCTGCCCTTTATCTCATTCTCATACTACAAAAGTTCTGACAATTCTGTGCTGAACTTCAAATCTGTTAGAAATCTGCAGATGTCGGAAAGGGCTCAGTTCCCAGCTCAGGCTGGCTCGCTGGTCCGACTGAACTTACAGGTTTCAATGGTGGCCGTGAGCAGCGAGCCGCCTCCAACACCAGGATTTTGTTTCAGATCTCAAAATCTTGTCTGAGACGGACTAATTCAGACATTGTGCGACTGACTTTAAGGGATTAATAGTCCTATGATATAGCCAGCTGCCGAGCCTAACCATAGCTTTAAGATGAAACCACTAAACAGTTTAAAGACGGGAAAGAAAACAATGCAAAGATGCCAAAAGTAGAGAAGTGTAATCTAATTTTACTCCTACCTGATATAAACCTTGGTGCTCGTTTTTCAAAGACAACAAAAGACTAATCTTTCTCTTCAACAAAAGAGCAGCTGAATTTCAGCGATGCCTTTGTTGTGGAATAAAAGCTGGTAAGTCTGAAGAGAGGAAGTTGTTTTTAAGGAATCACACTCAAGATATTGTTAAGTGCTAGTAAAATAGTAAACTTTTAAACTTAGTCAATTTAGTAACATGAATTGCAAATGTGGAGCCGGTTTATGTCAATCTCAACTGTACCCTGTTGCCCTTTCAAGACAATCGATCAAATAGAACTGTTGTGATCCAAAAAAACAAAGGTCCTAAAGATTGATTTGCAGCATTTGAAGCCATTAGGAGGGGCAGTGATAAAGCATAGACCCAAAACATACCGGAAATCTTTCAAAAATATTGCTTTGACCTGCAGAGAATGTCAGTCGGATTGAAATCATTTTAACGCTTGATAAAAATGTCAGGAGATATAGCTGCTCAGGGCCAGGGAATATAGGCCGTATTTTATTGAGAAGGTGTTGAACTGCTATGTCCTTGAAACGGATGGCTAAATAACAAGACAAACAATATGATTGTGCTCTGCCTTTTCAGGGAGTTTGTTGGGACAGTATATAGGGTGCAGGCAAGAGATCTTCACATACGGTAAGCTGCGGGTGTTTCAGAGGAGGTGTGGACCTATGTGGTGTCCCCAAGGGATGTAAAAAAAAAAAAAAAAGACAGTTTGAAACCGCTCAACGCAGCATATTTCACTGCCATATGGGAAGGTTGTCAACAGGGAATCTGTGGAGTCTAATTTTGTCTGTCATTGTTAGAAGCACCAAGAATTCTTGACAGTTTTTGGAGGGAGGTTAGATACCATCACCGTGCAGTAGGCTACAAGAAGTTATTATTGATTAGAGACATTTTATGTCTATTAGATGAACTATTACCCCAGCGTTCTGACAGTTAGATGTGTGTTTTCCCATGAATCTCTGCTTCGTGAAATGACAAACTTAAACTGTCAAATTTATTTGACATACTTTTTTCTTTTGACCAGTTGCAAATCTTTTGATTTTGATGTTTTATTTCTTCAAAAGAGAATAGAAGAAATAGCTTGAGCCTTAAAGGCAGTGAAAGCAGAAGTAGATGAACCATCGGCTGCTTTGTCTGAAATAAAGGAGGCGTTATTGTGTGTGTGTTGGGGGGGCAGTAACAATGCGACACATTGGCTCAAGCCTCTGCAGTGTACACTGACCTCGCGCTGGTTGAATACTTCCCACACCAGCTTCTGCTAAAGCTGCAGTTGATCTGAAATATCAAATAATTGGCCATGTTGCCTTCTGGGAAAGCTTCTCCGTTTCGTTTTCTGGTTGATTGGCTCTGTTTGCACCTCTGTGCCAGCATCTCGTTTGCCAACTCTGGTGTGCAATGTCAGTAAATGAACAATATGAAGCCACAGACAGGATACACGTATAAAATACTTTAGACTCTGGGCCTATTTCTGCAAAGTTTGCCTCGACTGTAAGTGGTATCACTTCCTTGATTAAACTTGAATCCCCCTAGAGGTGACCTGTAGCACACAGCATGTAATACAGTATCCAGGTTAGCCAGGCCAAATGAAATTCAATTTACCACGTATGACTACACTACCTCTGTAGCTAAAAGTGTAGGTCAAGGGCATGAGCACGAGCAATAAATTTAAAGACATGTAAATAATATACAAATGGGCCGCTATTGTGGCTTCCAAAATGTTGCCAAGGGCCATTTGGCACAGGAGTGTGTTGTCCTGTTCGAGAGCCATACCAGCACAGCCAGGAGCTTTGTCCTTGTGTCAGCTTTGTGAGTTGTTGCCAGCTGGATCCTGCCCAGTCCCAGAATGTGTGCTTCCACTCCCCTCTCACCACCAGCACTCACTTCAAGAGGTACAACAAAATGAAATCGCATCCATATGAGGAAGGCTTTGGGATGAAGAGCTCATCTTTCCAGGGGAGTATTCTGTCTGGAACAGTGTCTCGTGACAGCCATTGTTTAATGGTGTCGGATCACAAGACATTTCCGGTGTCGATGGGTAAATATTCCCTGACGTGCTGTGTTACTTCCAAAACCCTATCTGTATTCCCTCCTCCTCATAGGCCTGCCAGGTTGATGTGATGATGATGAACTGCACTGTCTCATCTGCTATGTAGGAATTGCATAAAACTAATGAGATAGCACCGGCCCATATGTTTGAGAGGAGAAAGCTAGGTCTTTTCACTATGGACAAGAGCCTTGTCTAATGGTTTTTAGATCGCTATCTTGCTCTTCATTGCTTACATTTCCGGCCACTGATGGTTATAAAGTGAACGTCTCTTCCTCTGGGTTGATTGATCACCTAAAGTGGAGACCATTCTTGCAACACTGTAATGCACTCATTCAGCAGCTATTTTTGCTCAACACGCAGTTCCCTTGAACCCCCACCAACACCAGTTTGGAGTCAGAGAGCAGCCAAACGTAACCTGTGCGCCATAGGGAGTTTTTTTTAATCCAGCACTCAGGCCTATCTTTGTCCTTCACCCTTCACTCACGTCTCCTTTTCTGTGTGTCTCCTTTCAGGTTACTACAGTTTGTTGCTCTCAGTCTTTAACTGTCTATTTCAAGCTTGTTTCACCTTTCCCCTAATTTTGATTTCTGTGCACCCCTCTGTGTCCTTCCCCTCTCCTTTTCCATCTATTTCCATCACTCTCCTCCTCACAGTGGCTGTACGTTGCACGTTGCTGTCTGCAACCAGCAAAATAAAAATACGTGGACTGGGCCAGTACCCAGTGACCCGATGAGTGGACGTGGGCTCAGCCAGAAAGACAGAAAGAAAGAACAGATGAAAAAGAGTGAGACAGAAATGGAGAGAAACAGGGCGGAAAGCCCAGCATCAACGGGGATTTAGTTTTGTCAAACAGGAAGTCTGGGAAACCAAAGGACAGACAGAAAGGTTATTTCAGTCTGTTCCTCTGTTAAGTCATTGTTTTCACTGCCATAGTAGCAGGCGTGCTGCATATTGTGTTGTTTTTGTCACTGGGAACAGAACTGTTACAGAAAACGTGTCTAGTGTGTCTGCAGCCGTGTCTGGCATTAATGTAGCCTGAGCAAAGGAGCCTGACAGTTGAGGGGAATGAATGAATTTGGGAAATGTATTCACGTAGTGCTGAAACTATTGTGCATTAACTGATTAGTCGCATTACAGAAAATGAAACACTACCAATTTTCCCAATCATTTAATCATTATAATTATTAATAATTAATAAGTAATTTACCAAACCAAAGTGTGTGAACATTTGCAGCTTCAATTGGTGGGCGGGGATTCTCTGTTTCTTCTTTTTTTCTTTTCTTTTCTTTTCTTTTATCATTTTTGGTGTGGCGGCTGTTGGTCAGAGAGAACAAGCAATTTGATTGTGGCCTCTGGGAAACCAGAATTATTCAACAAGCGTCAGCCGTGCTCTTTGCTCTGTGACGCTTTACTGAGCCACAGCAGCACTTGGAGGAAACTGCTTACGTCAGCATGGTAACATGAGCACAATGACAATGCTAAGATGCTGATGCTTTGCAGGTGTGATGATCATGTGTCTGTTGGTCATCTTAGCTTAGTCTTATCTAATTAGAACAAAACAAAAAGTGCCACTGACACTAATGGAAATATGATTAACTTTGCAGATTTTATTTGACAAATTGAAATTTTGAACTGATAATGGCGCAAGCTGAAACAATTCATCTTCTGAACCAAATTTCGTGGCTGTCTATCCAACGGTTGTTGAGACATTTCACTCAGAAATCACAAATGTGAACCTGCTTGTGGCATGAAAGGAAAAGTCAGGGGATCAGTAGTCAAGTCATTAGGATTCAGCCTCTAGGCAACATGAATGCCTTTGTATAATTTTACAGCAATCTATCCAATGGCTGTTGAGATATATCATTCTTGACTAACATGACTGACTGATGCTGTCAGGCTGCTAGCATGGCAGCAAAAACATAACTGACACATTCACTGATCATGAAAAGAATAGTTAATTGTAGCTCGAGACCGCAGCAACTTCATTAATGTTGTTCAGTTTTATTTCCTGACGTGATTACCTTGGACACTCTCCTCTGCTTTAACAGAAGGGGCGAAGCAGACAGAGAAGTAATTGTTAACACATATCACGTCTTTGCCGCTGACATCTAAAACAGCGAATATGTGTGAATGCATGAATCACCACACAGACAGATGCTTAACAGATGGCGGGGGCTCCGCTGCTCTGTGTCACCAGTGACACACATTGTGGAGGGCATGTTTGATGTCAGTGCCCCAGCCTGTACTTACAGTGAGCAATACTTTAGTCACAGGTATGGATACAAAAATAAACCCCCCTTCATTCAGTTTGAGTTGTCTTACTGCCTGTTTCCGTGGCTGATAAACCGAATTGTGTAAACAGAAACACAAGAAGGGAAGAAAAAAATTCCAGTTTTCCTCAGCTTCACCACATGTTATGGCTAATTGGGAATGAAGAAGATGGAAAGCCCACATTTGACCCATTAGACATCTCTGACAGAGTCAGAGGCCATGAGTTGGCTGAATAAATGAATAAGTATGGATTGGATAGATTGGGTCTGAGCCCTGTGGGATAAAGTAGTTTGCTCAGTATTCATACCCTGTTTTACAGTCTCAGAGGCACCGTGCCTTTAACACTACAGTTAATTATAGCCTGTTCTTCCTAGTGAGGGGGAATGTGGGGTCAGTACTCCTTTTGTGCTGCCTTCTCGTAGGTCAAATAGGAAGCCAGCAAGGAAATATAATATGGGCTGTAATGTATGGAGACCAATCTGCAAATAAAATGGCAGTATAGATTAGCCAAGGAAGGAGTCTATTTTTGGCGAAGGAATCCACAATAAGTGCCTGTTTTTAGTTTCTTTACCCTCAAACCAGAGATACATGATGTTGCAAACTTCCGTCTTCCAAAGAATAGTTATTTTTGTCCTTTTCACCACTTAGACTCGTGGACGTCTCGTTTAATTTGACTCAGTGTGTCCAAGTATCTCCTGCGTCTCATTCCTCTAAAGGCCAGGAATAGCAGTAAGAGCTGCATGAGGAGGCAGAGCTCTTGTGGTAAGTAATGTGTGGAAAAGAGCCGCCTCTGTCTGTGGGAGAATTAGATCAGGCTCGGCGTTCAGCTCTGGGAGAAAAACTTTGTCCCTCAGTGGGTCACTTGAACACATGTGGCTGCTTGACGGTGGGGACAGGTGATGGTGGTGTAAAAGGCAGCTGAAGGGCAGATCAAAGGAGGACAGGGGTCAGCTGTGCTCATGCATTTGTCCACCCTGTCTATGACATAGTGACAGTGGCTACAGGGACATGTGCTCTGGCAAAGTGTGAATTTTCTTGCTCCTTGGCTCTCTGTGCTTCCTCTGAGAGTCCCTAAAGTTTTGCCTGAATGCGGCTGAGTGTGTTAATGTCCTGTGTGCTGAGGCCAGAGCCTGCGTTTGCTGTCTGCCTTGAGGAATGCTGGGAATTTAGGGTAAATATATTCTCTTGCCCCCTCCCCTCCCCTCACTCAACTTCCCCATCTCCAGCGGTAGCAAGATTAATTTGAGTTGCTTTTAATGAGCATGTGTTGCACAATAGAAAGTGTTTGAACTGAATTAACTGTACAGCTTTCCTTTTGTCTTCTGGGCTAAAATCTAGATTCACCACAAGATTGTGAATAGCAACAGTGTCAAGGAATTCTCTGTTATGAATCCAGTTTATATAAATTAGAGGCAGCAAAACCTCTCGAGACAATGAGTGTGTGTTTAGTGATCAATACGAATACGACTTAATTTGAAGGAGTGGAGTGGGTGTTTTTTTTTTTTTTTTTTTTTTTTGAAGCCTTGCAGAAAACGCCATCAAAGGCACCTTGGTGTAGTAATAAGCAAAATGTCACTCCTGTCGTTATCATAAAATGACAACCCTGTAATTGTGCTGCATGAAATTATGTCTCAGGAAAAAAAAAAAAGTGCCATGTCTGAGTTTCTGTAAGGCTGTCACAATAATCTCCATTTTGTGGCCCACGGCTGTAGTTGTGGAGGCTGGGGAGAGTTTAATGCTTGGGTGGATGGCGGTGCAGTGTAAGTCCAGTTTTGCTTTTCTTCCCAGACTCTCATTCCAGCTGGTCAGCAGCAGTTGGGTGGGCTCTTCCCATTATAGGATCTGGTTTCCACAGCAGCAGGGGGTGAAGACCTGAAGGAGGAGTGAGGGCCAACATTCAGAGATATCCCCAGAGTCTTGTAAAAGTCCGTGGTCTGTTGTTTCAGGTTAAGCTCGTCTTTAGATTTAAGAAACGACACACCATCATCCTGCTGATCAGTTCATCTTCCAGAGGCTATTTTTACCCTCCACAAGCAGACTGAGATCAAGCCTCAACGGTAAAATGGCACCTTGTTTACTGGCCTTCCTGTGAACCCAAAAGGGAAAAACAATCAGCTGCAACTGCAAGACAAAAAAACAACACCTCAGCAAGAAAGAGCTGGAAGTCAGGTATTACCTAATCTAGCCAGCAGACGAAGGTGGGGAAAGCGCTCTGGAATAAGAGGCCCCAAGATGGGACGACCATACAATCCAGTGTCTGGATGTATTTTGAGCCAGTCCAAAATGCAGGCCCCTGAAACCATAACACAAGGTCTCTGGAATGCACAAAGAGAGCTTCATCCCAGAGAAAGCCAGAGGAGGCTATAAACAGGACAGAAAGAGAGCTCTACCCATATTTGTATATGTTTATGAAGATCAGCGAGAGCTACTGGCCAAATATAGTTGTGGAAAATCAGCATGGTGGAAGAGGTTTGGAAGCTATTATTAATGCCATGCAAAGACATTTTATAATGAATAAATTGCAAATGAAGTGGAATCTAAATCAGAGGAATTAGCTTTAACAAGTTGAGTCAGATGCAGTTTACAAATAGCTGCATGTTAGGTTGGGATAATGATATCGGCTGTGATACCTTATCTCTGTCCTCACCTGTTACAAGAGCAGAGAACATTAGCAAAACAATCTGCCCTCAACGCCCGCGCCGCCTCCTTCTCTGCTGCTCTCATGCACTTTATTACCATTAGTCACATATTCTCTCTTCTGTTTCCACCGACTTCTTGCTTGACTCATGTGTGTGTCTTTTTTTTTTTTTTTTTTTTTGTTCGAACAGAAACAAAATGTCACAGAAAACTCAAAGGAAAAGTGAAAGCAGAGAGTTCTGCTCTTTTCCAAAGGGAGCATAGGAACAAAGGTAGTCTTTGATCCGGCGGAGTGACTTTGCTCTCTGCTCCAATTCTGTTTCTGGACCAGTCTGAGCCCTACGTTGTAGTCCTCCCAGGCTAAACAAGCCCGCTACACTCAGCTCTTGGTCCCTAGGCTTGCCATGGATGTCCCCATGGTAACAGCGACCTGACTCTTGTTAGTTAGACCATAACATTACCAAAAGTATTTCTGGGTATGATTTAGAATCATGCTGTGACTGAACCCAGGGCTTTTTAATCACATATTCCAGCTATTGCTTTAGCTGGCTCATGAGTTGATGTCTCTAGCGGGTGGTGGTGTGGATGAATCGAAATGATTAAATATGAGTTATCCCCTGGCTTCATAGACTCGCCAACATAATGAAAACACCAATCTTCAGTGAATAGCTCCAAGATAATGCAAACACTGACCACCATCATTTGTCTGCTTTGTTTTGTGGTTTTCATTTTACATAAATCGTCACTAGACAAAGTAATCTAAATCCATTCAAAAGCGAAAATGGGATCAAATTATTATTATTTTTTCTGGCAGGGTCTGAATTGTTCTAGTGTCCAACATCTGAAAAAAAGTATTGATTTTTCTATGAAGCACATGAACCTCATTACGGAGTCTGCACTCTAGTGTTATAGTCTGACTCTAGGCATCATTACGTGGGCAAATTGGAAGGAAACCAGAGAGGGTGCTACCTGTTAAGGTGAAGCAGAATAGAAGATTTGTAATAACAGAGTGATTATATGTGGAGCCAAGCCCTAAGGAGCTGAAGTGTATTGCTCCTCTGCTATTGATATCATTCACATCTACTTATCTCCCGCACTGCCAGCTAAGACTTGATAATTAGTGAATGTGTCGCTATCATAACTCCTCTGATTGTGCTACTCCAATGCTGGTCCTTTGTTGGCATTCTCCTCAGGGAAACTCCTTTCCCTGCTTCATGATGCCTCCCGTCTCTCTGCTGGAGCACGTAAATGCAAGAAAACTGAAGATACGCCTTTCATTAGAAAATTGTCAGAATAGCTTTTCAAATTGAATTTGGCTCATTCACGAGGCAGCACATTTGATGTGACTATTTCAGGGTAAAATTACACAAATAAAAGGGAGATTCGGCTGATTGCCTGTCATAACAACACAGTTTCGGTGGCTGGCTGGTTGAGCTGTTCTGACAAACTGAGAGCAGGTTAGAAGCTGACATCGCTGAATATCTATGAAAGCTGCTGGATCTGAGAGTGAAGTCCTCCAGAGCTGTTCTGCCTGACGTGCTTCAGCCTGACCATGATGTGCTTCACCATCTGACATTTGAAGATAACCACAGAGTAAATGGCTGGCCAGAGTGCGTGCCTGTGTGTGTGTGTGTGTGTGTGTGTGTGTGTGTGTGTGTGTGTTTGTGTGTGTGTGTGTGTGTGTGTGTGTGTGTGTGTGTGTGTGCGCGTGCCTGTGTGTGCATGTGTATGTGTGTTTTTTTTTTGTTTTTTTTTTTCAAACAGAAAGCATGGATGCCGAATGGCTCCTCATGTGCAAAGAGGGAGATAATAGAAGCTGAGAAGTCACAGGCACTCAGGCCTGCTGATAACCCAGTGCAGACTGTCAGTCACACAGCAGAGTGGACAAAGCGTGGGTTGTACTATGTTGATTGCCTGCTTGATATCTGATGTGTGCTTTGATGTTATACTCATGTCTTTCTCCCACAGTTGACTGGGCCTGAAATGAAATCTTGGCCATTATTGTTTTTTCCGCCTCTGTAACAGCTCTCTAGTGTGAGGTGGCAGAGGTGGCTATTACTGAGGTTGGTGGGCTTGACATCCGTCACTCAGTAGTCACAGTGAACATCAAACATAAACAGCAGTGACATCAAGGTTAGTCTGGGAGCCATTCGGTAAACTGACCCAAGCCGCATGTGCACAATGTCAATAAAAGGCAGAGACAGCTGTGCGGTGTACAGAGACTCTGCCGTACCCTGCTGGGCTTTGAGCAGTAAACGTCCATTATTATCTCAGCATCTTCCCCTCCAGCTTCCACTAAGTCTGGAGCTCTGCGATCATTTAGCTCCCACTTCCTCAGGCAATGCAGTTGAAGATGAGTTATCCATTATTTTGCCTGTCAAAACAGCAGAGAAATAGCCGAAAAGCATGCGAACTCACTGTGCTGCTGATCTGTGCTGGAAAAGTCCTCCAGGATATGAGCAGAGTTATATTATGTATCTTGGCAAATGCTTCCAGTATGATTAAACCAACTTTTGGATCAGACTGCAAAGCAAGAGCTGCACCTCCTAATGAAAATCGAGTGGCTGTTCTGTGGGAGAAACTAGTATATCTGTCTATTCTACAATGGATTTCTGTCTGTCTGTGGTGCTAAGCGCTAAATGTTGGTTCAAATTGTCCAGACACAAGCTCTTCATTTTACTTTTTTTTTTTTTTTGCCTGGAACCAAAACCTTGATGTTTACCATGGCTGTTTACATAACTGAGGACTTCTCTGCTATCAGCATAACTGCACTGAATCTAGCTCCAGAAGCTGATCCTCAGTTATCTGCATGTATTAAAAAAAAAAAAAAAAATGACACCACCTGAGCTCAGCCAAAAATAGTCATTTTTAGAATTCCTTTACAACAGCTACTGTAAAGTGTCTCTCATGGGGAAGGACGGGGGCTTCTCTTTAAATTTGCCAGCAGTCATATGACTGAGTTAAGTATTAATATGACTATATTCACAGCAAATTCACGATTAAAAATCTGTGGTTCAGAGAGAGACAGGAAAACCACCAGAGACAAATACGCCGAAATGATACGTCTAAGAGTTCAAAGGAAATCGGACAACTTATTATTTTAAAGGACAGCGTTCTCAAGGGTGAATCCCACACACTCTGCCTTGTCTTCATGCTCTCAGTCCAAATGAAAGACTAAAGAACAATTGCAAATATATGGTTACTTTGTCCAGCCACAGCTTTGTTCTCCACCCCTCCAGAGACAGTTACAGTGAAAGAGGGGAGAGGAGCCTAGCACTTATTCCTGAGAAGTGGCAACTGGTGCGTGGAGATCCCCCTCCTCTGTGGTATGCGTCCAGTTTGAAAAGGCGCATTTATACTACACACACTATTCCAAACTGAAAAAAAAAGGGACTGGTGTTTTACAATTACTCTCAGCATAGTCACGGTAAAAGAGTTTTCACTGCTTGAAGATGCGACAGAGGGATAAATGACAAAGCAAAAACCTGTGTGGTTCGGTAAGAAAACCAGATACATAAGTGGGACGAAGTAACTGGGGTGTGGTTCCTCTAAACTCCTTTGGGCAAGACTTTATGATTTCCTTCATAGAAAAGAGTTTCCTTTCTAAAATCCAGTAAGAAGCTCCCCTGGGTTTTCACAAACATCCTCTTTCTTGGAAGGCAACTGAACAAAACAACAATTCAAAGCAGACAGCTTGTACTGAGGTATCATTGGGATTTAAAGGTGTGTTGTCATCGAGACAAAGTATTCAAACAGCCATCCTTCCCGCTGCTTATTGATGGGCTCTCAGCAGGGCGTCCTGAGTCAGGAAGACACCTGCCCCGAGCCACATTAATCTGTAATCATGATCAAAGCTCAGATCCATCAGCTGGGAGCCTGCTATAGTGTCCTTGCTCTAAGCTTTGTTGTTTTCATGGGGCTCTCCGCCCCTCGGTGAGCCCTGCAGGCAGTTACACAGGCGGCGAGTGGTCGTCGTGGGGACAGTGCTGGGTGGAGACGCAGACAAAAGCAGGCACCAGGTCTGAGCTTGTGACACAACCGACTTATTGATCTTTGAAAAAGATCTGCATCCTCTCTTGAGCTACTGACAGAACGACAGTCACTTGTGATGGCGAGCGACTCTCTGCTGCCTTGCTGTGTACCGTTCCTCTGATTTTGATCTACATTCTTCACACACAGCACTTTGTCGTTCTCTGTCTGACATCCAGCCACTGACCTTCTTTTGTCTTCTGTCTTAAAAACCTACCAAATGATTGATCCCCCACCATGAGCCTGGCAATTAAGGGACCCCCACCCTCCCACCTTGGCTAAACATATCCTCTAACATCCTCCTCTATCTCAGCGCTTTGTGATAATTACCCTGATGTTAGACCTTGAGCTTGAGAAGTAACACCTAACCAAGGGCAACGTGTCGCGTGCAGTGCAGGACTGTGATTCATTGGCATGTATATGGCTGGCTGTATATCTTCAAGGAGGCAGTAATAGGTGGGGGTGGTGAGGTGAACATGGGGAAAATTGGCTGCTGCTGCTTGAGTGGCTGCTAATGTGAATCTTTCCAGTGATATTATCAAACAGCTAGAAACACAATCTGTTATTATTATGTTCTAATGGCCTAAACCACACAAATGAAAAGCCTAAAGCTGTACACAGGTTTTTCATGATCAATATTGATATGTATAGGGCCACAGCTCATTTCACCGTGGCCAAGGCGACACCTACAAATTGCATGTTTTGTCCAACCACCGGTCTAATACCTAAGGGTATTTAAGTTACACCAATACAGAGCAGAGAAAAGTAGCAAATGGTCACATTTAAAAATGGAACCAGTGTGTGTGACATTTTTGTTTAATAAATGACTTCAACAATTCAGTTTTAATTTTCTGGGAATTAAATTGCTGGTTATATGACTCTTTCAGCAGTAGACATCTTCTATCTTAAACACCGGTTCATATGTTGGCTCCTCCACTTATGAACTAGAGGAAAATACCCCACCCTCTCTCTCAGCCTTTGCTTTCTGCTGTGGTATGTCAACTGTGATCCAAACCTAATCTACCAGGCCAATAGTGAGGTCCCTGCAGGGAGCCCGGGGGCCCCAGGCCCAGCAACATTGCATCATCCGTCTTCAAGACAGGCTACAGGCAGGGGCCAAGCCTCGCGTCCTTCCTGTGGTGCTTGCATATGCAGAGCTACGAGGGGACGGCGAACCCCGAAGCCTTCATCTGGTGACCAGGTGGACACCAGCACAGTGGCCTGTCCCCCCCCCACACACACACACACGCACACACACACACACACTGTCAACGAGCCTGGAAATGAAAAGCAGTGAAGACGACCCTTTTTCCCCCGTGGGTGAGTCTGAAGCCTCCTCACAGGCGACAAGCAGGCGTGACCATACTCGCTCACTGAGGTGCCGATAAACAAATAGCAGGGGGAGCCAGTTTTAAAAGCTGTGCTGTTTCCCGTTTCTCCTTCTCCTTCTTTCTCCCCGTTCTGTTTTGGAAGCATCTCACACTTCGCACCAGGATGTTTGCTGAAACAACATTTGATATTATTGTTTTCTTCCTGTTGTAAACTTCAGTCGTAGCTTTATCACATCACCAGGTTTGAACAAACAATCCGCCTCGCATTTATGCAAACACATGCACACAGTGCTGAAGCAGCCAATGATGCTCTGCAACTGCGTATTTGTTCTCCATTACGCATTAGATTTTAGGAGGACAAAAAAGTGTTTGCGAGTCATTTGTGTGCTTGTTTGCTTGTGTTTTGTCACTCAAAAGAATCCATCTGATTGTAGTTCAGAGTTTCATGGTTTAGTCTTCAAGCTTTTCAAAGTTTTTCATCTTGAAAGAACCTCTTTTTTTGTAGAAACTGTACTATAATCACCAGTAATACAAAAATCTCAATGAATAAATGTGAGTACAGTCCATTCAACATTAAAGCTCCACCACACTCCAGCAGACAGCCAGCCAGCCTGATGGCGAGTTGTTTATTCTGGCAAGTACACTCAGAAAGTCTTGCAATTGTGGTAAAGTGAGTGACACACTGCCCCCGACAAAGCTGCCGGAGGCTGAGCTCCTCGTTTGTTCCTTTCGAGAGGAAGTCAAACACAGCTTTGACAAACTTCATCGTAACATTGATGTGAAGGAGACAAACGGCCTGTTTCAGTTGAAACCAGAAGACGATTAATCATGATATTAGAAATCACCCAATTTTCAACAGCAGAAAAATAACCCATGAAATGAGGCATTTTAGATAGCAGCTCATCTTTAACCATCCCTCCCCTCATCTCTCCCTGCTTCTCTCTGCGCCAGCGCACTGAGTAAAGAATACATTAGGGGGTAATGAAATAAGGGCATTTAAAGAAAGATTTGAATTGAGTGTCAGTCATGGGTAGATGATCACATTACCAGTTGTCCATTGCACTGACTTTCCTTCCCATTTAGAGGTATTATGAAAGCCTCTAAAATGTAATTACAGTGAAATGGGCTCATGTCTGTGCTGCTGAAATGTTCAGGAATATACAGAGAATTTTATTTTGCTATTCTTTTTCTTGTTGTCGGTGCCTGTATGCCAGTATATGGAGACTTCATTAGATTAGGAAATCATCCTTTGGCAGCTCAGCAAACCTGCCCTACATTTCCTGTGGAGTGCACTTACATGAATTGAATGAAACGGCAGCCTACACCTGGTCCATTTGTAGGTACAAATCCTTTATATTGAGGTAAGAGGAGATTCAGATGTGGAAGTCAGGCGGTTTTTAATCAGCTTCTTCCTCCTCTGTGCCCCTCCAAACCTCAGATCTGTTACCACCACTTTTCTCCACCTCGCTTTCAGCGGCTGCTGAAGGTTGATGGGAGCTGAGAGTGGGGGGAGGGTTGTGGAAGGAAAAAGGGGCTCTGGAGGCCGCCCGTGGAATCTCTGCATACCACCACAGAGAGTGGGAGGGAGTTTTACACCTCTACAGGCTCCAGACAATCCACCCCCTTCCCTTCTCCCACAGCCTCCCAGTCAGCATCATAAACTGTGCAGCAGCAGCTGGTGTCAGACAGAAAGATGGAGAAAGAGGAATGACGCCCTGCTATCTCACTTACCATCTTCTTTAAATAAAGGCCAGTAAGCAGGGAGTGTGTGTGCGCACGTGTGTGTGGCACCCATCCCTACAGCAAATCACCAGATGGAGCAGATCTAAATCAAGTTCTCCCTGCTATAAACACAATGGAAAACAGGCAGACACAGGGAATAATAAGCGACAGCATATGCCGTGGTCAACCTCTGTGGGTAGAAAAGAGTGCTATTCCTCCATGCTTTGCATTTCTCCTCTGAATTCATCCATGAAGGCGCTCAGTTTAGCATGCACCACGGCAGAAGAAGCCCTTACAGCAGGACATGCCAGTCACACCAGAGGCTCCATTTCCATGTTTTCCCTTTCTGAGGAAAAACGAGTTGTATCCCTAAAAAATGAACTGAAAGTGATAAAACACTGCATTTACTTCTTCTTTCTTCATAGTCCAGCAACTGCTCAATATTACAAGAGACTCTGTGCCTGAGAGCTCTGTAATTAAATACTGAACAAGGGGCTAGCTGAGTTAAAAGTGGTTGTGGTTGCCCCCACCCTCTCTCGCCTATCGGGTATCATAATCTCTGGATGGGTGGAGGAGGGTTATCTTTGTTGGCCCGTGAGGATCAATTAAGCCATCAGGAGGGAAAGACAGCAATAAGACATGTAATGGAAGGCCTGTGTTCCTAAGGGAGCGCTGTTGAATTCATCACCACCTCATGTTCACACATTTATCACTGGCACATTACGACTTGTAATCAGTCACAGATGTCGGGGTGGTGCTGACTTCTCCGTCACTGCTCATGCCTTGACACTGGCATCAGTTGCTACATAATGTGTTTAATGTATGTTCCTTCAAAATGTAGACCTCCATGTGCGGATCTCATGTGGATAGATTAAATGAATTAGGTCATAAATTGCAGTATTGGAACATGAAATTTTTATGGTATCTCTGATTCATAGATGGAAGATTTTTATCACAAAAACGGCAGCGGTAGTGGATGTGGTGGTAACAACTTCTCATAGGAAATGAGCTTCCAGTTGAGAGTAGCACACTCCACACATGAAGTGTGATCCCGGGGTATGAATGTTTCATCTCCACCCTTATAACACGTCTGTCTGGCAGGCAGAGTTGGCTAAATCTATTTGCAGCTTTCTCTCGAGAGTTGGTTTCACACTTCCTTCCACAAGTTGGTTTCATTCTAACACTGCTGGTGCCAAAATGGGGGAAAAAAAGCTATTTGTCAGACTAAGGTGCTTGATATGTGTATTCCTCCCAGCCAGTCAGTGTACAGGCCAACTAACATGTTGAGGGGCGTAATGGGCGTGATGGGCACGTTGTGTTTGCCGTTGTGAAGTGCAGCAACAGCCCCAGTGTGGCGGTTCAGTTCGGTTGGTCGGTGTGCACTGACCAAAATACCCCCGCACTGCACCATGTAATTTCTGTGTTGTTTTTGAAATAAAACGGTTTGGTTGCACAGCCAATCCGCAAATTTCACTTTCGCTCTTTGTGGCCTGGCAGGAATTTCAACCACGCTGTGCAACAGCTGAGTGACAGCCCTCTTCTTCACTGGTGCATTGTCAAAAAACTCTATGTATCTGACCTCATGGGCACACCACTCACTTGGCTGCCACTGGTCTTCCCATCTGATTTATATATTAACTTCAAACTGTGAAAAGTAGACAACACTTATTGTAATCATTGCCAACTGACTCACTCCACTAGAACCTGAAATAGTTTTAGAGAGTAGAAAGTTCAGTGATTTGGTTTGGTCTCCTGTCAGGCTCAGCCCATTCTCAGGGGATATTTTTAATGGTCTCATGATGTGTTTCAACCAACAATTTTAATTTCCCTTCTTTCCCTCCTACTGAACCTGCTTTTATGTGGGCCTCTTTAACTGGTACCTGTTGGTTTCCTGTTCCATGTCCCAGCTCAGTTTCCTGTTTCAATAGAAAACAGATATTAAGGAAGTTTTGATACAACCTCACTGGCCCTTGATCGTTCCATGATTCATGATACTACCTCTGCCCACCAACACCTCTAAAGCTTGCTAAATAACTCACTACATCTTAATTATTAAATATATTAATAAGGTAAGGTATTGAGAACAGGAATAGCCTGAATGCATGATATTTTTATTTTTGATTGAATGCAGATTTTTTTTTTGAAGGACGAGAAATCCTAATAGACTGAACTCAGATATCAAATTTTGCAGCAATTTGCAGCAATTTTCAATGAGATTCTTACCTGAAAACCCTTTGGAGTCCAACAGCAGATGTATGCACCACCTGTTAACCAGTGTGTCTGCATAAAGTCTGGTCTAGTAATTACATCCCTGCCTTGCTGTGCTCATATTGTTTAAGAGTTAGCAGGTATGTGTATTTTCATTAATAAGGCCCTCTGTAAAGGGCACAGTGGATCCCTCAAAGAAAACATGGAGAACAGAGACGCTGTGAGAGTCTTGCAGTGCACTGCCTGCCTAGTTGGACTTTGCCATATGGTGTTGGTGGAGGCGCCAGCGCCTGGGGAGGATGCAGCCGTATGGTGGCAGGAAATACACAGACACAGCAGTATGGGAAAACAAGACAGGAGAGGAATGCAGGTCTCCTTGCTGCAATGCAAACAGCAGACTAAACATGAGTACATGCAGGATGACAGAGACAAATCGGGATGAGGATGAGAATGGAAAGGGTCAAAAATGACCTTCAAACTAAATTTACAGCATTTCATCTGTTCTCAGCGCAGCCATGAAGACTAATGTCTTTTAATGCATCACTCCACATCTGCATCTCCCTCTTTCCTCCTGTCGTTTTAAACATCTTAACCAAAGAGCTCCGACGAAATCAGTTGTCCTCCAAGGCACAAGTTTCATATTAAAGACAGCCTTTGCTACGATCTCATCAGTGACACTGCGAGTCCGGTCCGCGGCTGTTTGACATTTTAAAGGCCTCTCTGTTCTGCTTTCTGCTACACACTTGAAAAGAACGATTGTGGAGCATTCAGAGGATTGATGAGGAACTAAAAGGGCTAAAAAACCAGCCCGATGAATCAGTTAGCGCTGGTGAATGGCCGGGTGAGTAGGTGGGGGTGGCTCTCCTGTATTTTGTCTGACCTTTTCAGAAATACTCAAGAGGATTTCGGTGCCATCTGTACCCTCCGGGTACCAATAATCCCATTGCTGCTACACTCAGCAGTAATGTGTATCTTAAACCTTTGCAACATGCCCCTGATATTAGTCACACACCAACACTCATAGGACCACAGTTCTTTCTTTGTTGCTGTTTTCACCGAAATATATCTCATATATCTCCCTTTGTATCTTTTTACCTCCTCTTGGATTAGTGTCATTGTGTTCTGTTGTGATTAATAGTTAATGCTTACCCTCTGCATTTCTGTGAAGATTTTGTCAAAACAAAACCGTTTTTTTTTTAAGAGGGGATTTGCCAGAAATAATTTATATCACTTTTCTATTCAGAAAGTACTTAAAAATACTCAAATTTAATTTAACATAGATGCTCGATTTAGGCACTTTAAAAAAAAACAAATAGGATTTTTCTCCTTTTGACCTGAGTTTGAATACACAACAGATGTATTTACTGTTATTGTTGGAGCCCTATCAGGTTTTCTCCATCTTAAAATGCAATTTCAGCTAACGCAGATTGCTCTTTATTCTTTCGTATGCTCTCTGAACCCCATCGGCTGAACTTTGAAGTAGTCCTTAATGAAAGTGCGCTGTCTGGGTGTGTTTATTGACTCAGTTGTGCCGTCACTTTTATGATCATGTGCCTGCCATGCCTGGGCTGTGAAAGGGAAAAAATCTCTTGAGACTGAATACTGTGGTCTCTGCTGAGAGGAAGCCTATTTTAGCTTTGGCTTGATAACAAAATCTGAACATGCTGTAAAAAAAAAAACAAAAAAAAAAAAAAAACAGGAATTTCAGTCCTGTTGTGGACAAGGAAGCTGCAAAAAAAACCAAACCAAAAAATTCATTCTCAGATGTGAACTGAAACCTTGTGAGCTCACTCATGCACAAATCTCACCACTACCTCCAAAGTCAGCATTATTCTTGATGTTGGTGATCTATCCTTGGCATCCTCCCTCTCTGGCAACTTATTTCCACTTTTGTTGTGACAGTCTTGAGCCTAAGCTCATTCAGGTTTAGCAGTTTGTTTTTGTTTGACATGTTCTTCAGCAGTTTGGTTTCCCATCAGATGCAATGCAGGTGCTGGAGGTTCTCTGCTTTCCTTTTCATGACTGTTCACCTCATTTTCCTCTGCTCTGCATTCCCCTGTGTGGAAAACCCAAGTCTCATGCCCTGACTCTGTTTTCCTCTTCTCCCGGTGAGTGAGATACAGTAGATGATCAAAGTTTTTCTTCCTCATTGTGGTGGAAAACAGAAAGAAAGCTTCAGGATATGGTACAGATTTCTCTGAGGGATATGCGCTTTGGACTGCCATAACACGCTTCATATTATTTTCCTTATTTTTTTTTTTAAGGGTAATTAGTCTTACTTGGAGCACCTTAAAATTGGCACAGGGTAAAGATTTTTCATCAGCCATCAAGAGACCACTTGAAGTGAATTAGAGAAGCATAATTTGAGATATTAAACCCAGAGGAAATGTTTTTCTGTGTCTTGTTTGATGATCTTCTCATAACTTGAAATCATTGTCAGAGTTTGGAAGTGATGACAAAGAGATGCTGCAAGTGGAAGAAACCGCAGAATGGAAGGAAGCACACATGACTGAGAGTCCAATAGCAACACCAGAACTAAGTTGGATTTGTGCATCGTGGCCATATGCAAGATTTTCTCCCGGTCTGTGATGTATTATCGTGGGGCTTTCATGCGGGACAGGTTTTTGGTGTGTGTTTTTTATTAAACTGGGTGAAGTGTGTAAGTGCCTCCTGAGGAATGATTCATCGCTGGTTTGCAGGGACGCAACCAAAGCTCTCCTCCTCCCAAACATATGAACCACTGGAGCAGTTGTAGGAGTTTTCTGCCCCATGTCCCCCTGGTGTCTGCTGTTCATTCATCTCAACATTGATTTCAATAGTTGGGGAGGTGGGGGTAGGAGTGGGACTCAGGGGTGGGTGGGGGGAAGGTGGGGTGCAACATTTGAGCGATGGATGGTCCATGGGCTGCAAAGTCTGATTCTCATTTATATTTTTTTTATAGCTTACAAGCAGAAACACTATATTATAACGCAGCACAACGACACTCCCTCCTGGGTGATGAATTGCAGACGATTGCCTTTGGGGACAATCAAACCAAAACTCTCACATTCACCTTTTTTTTTTTTCTCTAACAGCCTGTGCAGATCTTTGCAATGCTGGCAAAAACACAGCACGTGCAAATAAAGATCTTAACACACTGAAACCCTGAACCCCCAACCGCTGTTTGCCTGTGATCATCAGATCAGTTGCAGAGTAAGGACATGGTGACCTTCAGGTTTGGGGGATGGGGCATTTTTCCTGTTAGGACCTACCCAGTGGGATGAACTCAACCTCTCCTCCATCTAGAGTTCCCATGTTCCCAGACACCAGCGATTGTGTCTTAATGAATTCACTGAATACTAATCATGCTGCCTAAGTCCAGGGGGTGGGGCAGGGCTTGACACAGACAAGGTCCTTCATAAATATGCAGAGGAATTTTTCCATCCTGCTGTCATCACGTTCCTCCTTATTTAGAAAACTGCAAAAATGAAATTGGGGTTGTTGCCTTTGAGATATCTCTTTTCGTCTAGTCTGTTTTGTCACTTGTGTTGCTGTCCCACTTCATCTGTCAGTTAATATGCCTGTTTGTCTCATTATGGAGTTGTGACAATTTTGCTTTGATTACACTTGTGTCCTGGGGATACCCTGTGATTGTTTCGTCCTCGCTTATTTCAACTCGCTCCAATTTGGCGTGCGTATACGTCTCTGCTGAGACCCTGTTTATATAAATCTATCAGCACCACTGGCCAGAGGTTATATCCTCTAACATTAATCAAGACTCAACAGACTCCTAATCTTTTACCCGAGTCCTGTTAGCCCCATGGACAAACTCTTTATGGCTCAATCAATCAGACTGACTAGCTCTGAAATGTCCAGTGGTACATTCTCAGCAGCCCTTGGCAGGGTGTTCAGTCACTGTGAGGCTACCATAACAGTGCTACAGTAATCAACATGGAAGGAAAAAAAAGATTCATTCGCAAAATAAGAGTTCACACATGCAGTGACCTCTGATCTTGGACAATCCAGTCATAATTTGTGAGTTAGGGCCCCTCTCAGAACTGCAGGCACTCAAATTGATTCAATGAGGAGACGTATTGTGGACGAGCGCTTTTGGCAATGAATGGGGGCCTTTGTGGACACGTGACATTACAGAGGAGAACTTTTCTGCCTCATCACTGACAGTGCTCCAGTGACACAAAGTTAATTTCCTTGTGAAGTTTCACAGTTTCATCCTACAGAGTTGATCTCTAATTCATCGTCAGTGCAGCAGACCCAAGTTTTATCTCTCATTTTAAGCTTCTGAAGAGAGTTGTTCATGTTCATGAATACTGATGAAATTTATAAATCTTTATCTGCATGGAACTAATACAACCTGAGGTCAGGAAGTGATTTGTATAATTGAGGGGGATTGCTGATGATTTTAATCCCAATGCGAGTCTGCCATGGTCATGATTTAAGTGAAATTCCAGAGCAAATTATCTGCCACATCTTAGTGGAGTCAGAGGTCCCCGGGTAATACTTACTAATCCAATGTAAACTGAATTTATTTTTGGCATCCAGTGGTGTCTTCTTCTTTTTGATACTAAATTGAGTCCTTTTGTAGTAGAACTGGAGGCAGTAGTGGAAACTATAGAGGAGTGCCATTTGGGGGCAGTTTGAAGTTAAGTTTTGCTCAGTGACAAACTCTTAAATCTTTGACTTTAGTGAATTGTATCCAGTGCAATCAGAAAATACAGGGCTAAAGAGCTAATTGATGCTGTGCCATAAGTCTCGTGTCAACTGAGCATAAAGAAAAAAAGAGTTGAAATTCACTCTCACTACCCTTACTGTTGGAGGGAACCTCAGAGTATTGTTCTCACATCTTATTGCATCTATTTCTCTTTGGGGGTTTTTTTTCTCTTTGAAACATCTTGGTAAGAGGCAGTTTTGCGACGACTCAGGGAACTATTGATTTTCATTCGTCCTTGCTCCCCTGCTATAATCTGTGGATTCATGCGATCCATTGACTCTTATGACATGAATGCCTGCAGCTTGATTGAAGCCATATGTTTGTGGGAGGCAGTGGTGTAATAGAGGTGTTAAGTCTGGATTGTCTGAAGCATAGTAAAAGGAAACTTGGCCGGGGCACCATCCTGTTTTAAAATTTCTCATGTTACTGGAAACACATCCAGCTGAATGACTGCATTGTTCATTTACATCATGGTTTTTCACATTTTCCTAAATGGACACAGCAATAGATAAAGGAAAGCAGAGGATTTATTTCAGATGATTATGGGTGCTTTCTTTATTCTCCATAATTACCACATAAACTGTTTCATCCTCAGCCCACCTGCCAGTGCTCAGCCCTTTGGGTTTCATTTTGTCTGGGTTCACACTCATCCAGCTGGTTTAATATCATCACCTTAAATGTTTCTTGATTTAGTCTGCTTCAGGGCTTAACTGACGAAATACTAAGTATTTATCAAGATGAAGATTTAATGAATGTGCCTGTCAAAACAACCAAGTCGTCACATTTAGCCAGCTGTCCAACCAAGAAGCAAAAATAATCAGTGGTTTGGGCAAAACCCTCAGGCACTCAGCATAATTCATCATGTTTTACCACATCAGGCATTTTTTAACACCAAAGTGAAATAAGTAAGCATCATTGTCATGTCTCTTTTCTACACAATCAGCATTAAGAAAGAGCAGTTTATTCAAGAGCTTATTTTATTACTCATGGGTCCAAAGAGTCCCCACAGTATTGTTAAGAAGACAAGGCTTCACCGACAGGCTGCAGTTTCATCACTAACATTTATCTTAACATAATAGTATCTGCCTCAATTTACCTCAGTACTCTTTACTGCCCTGTCAGAGATGCCCCAGCAACATAAAAAGAAAGATAATAGTAAATCTTCATATGAAATGGAATTGGTAGCCTCTGCTTGACATCTGTTTGGCTTCAATCTGTGGAATCATCGGGGCAGAAATAGCTTTTCATCCTTGAACGAACAGGATAAACCAGATATTATATGATTATGTAGGATCACAATACCAATTCAGTGTCATACAAAATGTCAGAAGCGCACACACAGTCCTGCACAAGCTCTCCATTGTGTTGCCCCATTGTATTGCTCACAGATTACTTGACATGTTACATCATGTGTTCTCATTTTGGCTATTTCCCTCTTCCCAAGGGGCTCTCAAATGTCACGATAACAGTATGTGATGAAAGAGGAGAGACACTTGTGCATCCTCACCTACCCTTTATCTATCAATCTCTACAAAAGTGAGGAGAAAAAACTTTCCTAAGAAAAGCTTAACTTCCACGAGCCTCAACATTTTTAAGAGCGTTGTCATGCACAACAGCCAGCAGCTGGTCAGCTTAGTTTAGCAGAAAGACTGACCCAACGAACAAAGTGGTTGAGGTTTTTTTTTTTTTTTTTTGATGAAACAAACAAGGCACAAGATATTAATTAATGTGTTTCAGATATGCTGAAAGGTAGATTTTTATTACATTCAGTAAGATTCGATGTAAAATATACCTACATTTACTTCTATGGTTTTATGCTTTGTTTTGAATGTATATAGTTAAATTCTGGTGTTATTTCAACCTCCCTGGGCTTTAAATTGGGCCTCATGTTCTCTCTATTTCCACAGTCACTGAATGTTGTTTCCATCACACCCACGCAGTGAACGGCTGGGAGCAAAAATGACCTGTTAGTTTAGGGAATATTTGATTTTTACGAATTAGGTAAGGCTGCTTAAACCCCATCCCCAAGGGTAATAAGCTAGCTTGGTGTGTGTCCCAGAAGACAGCGTGAATGCAGTGGGACGGCACTTTAATATGGAGTACTTTGTACACTTGGCAGTGAGAGTCAGTTTTTCCTCGATCCCTGAAGCGTTGCATTGTCTTTTGAAAGGAGCCTCTTTGTGTTTGCAGTATGGAGCTGCTCACATGATGAGCCCCAGTACTGTCAGTGAGGCATTTTGATGTCTGGCACTGTCTGCGTGGAGGATACTAAAACATTCATTGCATATTTGGATGCAATTAACATAAATATTAAAGAGTAGATTGCAGTGTCTTTGCTTTCCCCCTTCCCAGAAGGCCTTGCGTTAGCATGTTTACTGCTCATTGTAAAGGGTAATTAAGGCAGGAATGCATTGCTGTAGGTATAGGCTGACTTTAGGACACGTGGCCCACTGTCATGCCTCTGTCGGGCTCTGTCAGTGGGAGGAGGGTGCTGCTCAACACATCAGACATGACCCAGTTAGAAGAGCTACACTTGTAGGACCCCATGAAGTAGATCCTACCCTGAGGAGGATTTCCTTACCCTTTGGCTTTGTTGTTCTCCTCACACGTTTTCTTTTTTCAACTCGCCTCTCTGATGGATGGAACAGCCGTCACTTTTTAAATTGAAATTCCAGACCAGCATACTAATAGACATTTGGATAACGTTTTGTGGAAGATGCTCACATTCCTTTTAACATGTTTTTCCTCTTACTTTGATTTTTTTCTGAATTGCTGAAATTTCGGTGAAGTAAGGCTGAAAAACTATAAGCAGGCTTTGACTCTATCTTTGTCATGTGCAAGTAAAGTAGCTTATTGTCACCACCCTGCCACCAAGCCCCACAATGATAATACAGTAAGTCATTAAAATATTGCAAGATACTGCAAAAGCTAATCTTCCCTTTGACTTTAGCTAGAAAACTGAGGCAGCAAATAAATACCAGTGCAGCTCAGATACTAAGATACCTGGAGCTCATTGTTTCTGCTTTTCGTCATTATTCAGATTCCAGGTCTGGTTTATCACAGGAGTGACAACATTTGCAAGAGAAGGTTCAAATTGTGCAACATTTTGGAAAAGCTAGAGGAGGAATTTCTCTCAGATGGTGCTGAATGATTTCCCCTGTGCTTTTTTTTTTTCTCCTCCTTGTTATTTGACTTCTCCTCACTGAAAGAAGGGGGAAGAATGTCCAATTTGCAACTGGAGATCAGAGGAGACATGGCTGAGGTCGCAGGGAGGCGTGGGTTTGTTGCTGGAAAGAGTGAGACATACAGAAAATATCTGCGCCTCCATGTGAAAAGCTCATTCTCCCCGCACACCCAGAAGATGTTCTCTTTTGAAAGAAATTTGCTACGTATTTAACACACTCCAGCTTCATCTTGTGCACATTTTATGCAGTATGTTGTGCTCCTGAGCTGTAGACCAATACTGTGTTTTTTCTACTTAATACATGCCCACTGCTTAATGAACTTGAGGTTCATTTTGCTCTTGTAATTGGCGAGTTTATTAATTACCGGTTGTAGTCGGAAACTGTGTGACAAATGAACGGTGTGATTAGATAAGACCAGCCCTTGACAGAATGTCTGTAGGAAAAGCACTGAAACAGATCAATATAACACAAGCTGCTCTTTCTGCCCAGGGCCAGTGACGGTGACTGATGGGTGGAAAGAAATGAGACAGAGTAGCAGGAGAGTGGCACAAGCTAACAAACCAGCATGTACTGTACGTGTGTTTATTTTTGGCCTGTTCCATAGGAGCACACCGTTTCAGCCGACAATGTAACAATGAAAGTAGACTCACTTTTGATTGGTTTTGCCTCACCACAACCTGAACCTCTCCGTGCTTGTTAAGTCCTTGTTAGGCTTTGTCGCACACAAAGTGGGAAGGTGGTTCCAGAAACAGCATCCAGCACGTTGTGTTGCATCATGATTTGGAGTTTGCTGTTACTGCTCCCCTGCACCTTTTAGCATTCACTTTTGATTGACTAGCAACCGTCATAAAAACAGAATGGATGACAACAGCTGTTGAGCTCCAGTAGTGGGGAGCAGCAGCAGCCAGATCTATATTATATTGTAGGAAAAAATATTGGCATCAAGCTTGTATTGAACTATATTGACTCTTTAAAGTAGAGTGAAATATATTGTTCACTCATTTGTTAATTAGTCATATTATTCGTCCTTTTATGGTCAGAGGGGGGCTGGAACCAATCTCAGCTGACATTGGTCGAGGGCGGGTAACACTCTGGACAGGTCGCCAGTCTATTACAAGGCTGACATTTATTTTTATTGTGCTTTATTGTGATTCTGTCCAATTAAATGTGTGGTGTTAAGATCAGGATAGAGTTATAAACCAACTTAAATTGAACTGAGAAGAAGCACCATCGGGGCATTCAGGTAAGTGACAATGGCACATACATACATATATACATTTTGCAATGTGTTTTCATCAGCATAAGCAAGTCCTTGAGTAGAGAGCCCTGCCTCGTGACCCAGGGCAGAACAAAGAAAGAGAAGAAATGTCCCACCACTGCCGGTCTTGTTGCTGGATGTCCTGTATGACAGTTAGGCCTTCTCAGCAGCCTTGGACTTACTTGGTCTCAACAGCTTTAATGACGACGGGCTTTGCAGGCCCCACAGGCAAAGACTTCTGAGTTGACAATGACAGCTTCTCCAGACGTAACAAACTTGGGGTGGTCTTCAAGCTTCTTGCCGGATCAATGGTCGATCGTCTCAATGAGCTCCTTGAACTTGCAAGCAATGTGACCGATATCAACAAAGCAAAAACACACGGCAAACAATCTTCATTTTAAATCATGGAAAGACCTTGATGGACAACTAGTCCATGGTGCTGATGGATGTTTAAGACACTGCAGTACACTTTAGAAAACTAATTAGTCCCAGAGGACAACTCATATACAGCAGATGAATCAAGCAATAGGCAATTGTCAACACATTTAGGTTTGATGGTGTGTTTTGTGTTTGGCATTTTCTTGGGCTGGCAGTGGCAAGCACACAAGGGAAAAGAGAGAAATTTGTCATGTAGAGGACCATCACACTGCAAACGTGGAGCTTGTTTGTGACAGTTCTCTGATCTTTTTGGTCTGGTCAGTCATACAGTTTCCTGATATTCGAGTTGTAAACTGTCAAAACCTCACAGAAACCGGATCAACAAAAGACTGTAGCCTGGAACATCTTCCGTGCAGTCACCTGTCACACAGCAGTGGGGAGGAAACACACTGTTCAACCAGAAAAACATCTTCACCGTTAACACACCTCTCGTCCAACTGGATGTTTGAGGTAATCTTTGGGAAGTTAAACCGCAACAGTTGTGTTTAGCTCAGGCATATTAATAAAGCTGAAGACAGCTGCTAAACAAGCTTGGTGTAGTTTTCTTAACAAGTAAGAAAGCAATGAGTAGACTGTTGGCTAAGTAATGCTTGAGCATTGGCATCAGTGAGTATTTGTATGCTTCGCTGTGCACATCACATATCAGCCGTATACTTCACAAATCCCTCCTTTCTCTGCATCCCCCTCATCCTCCATCTCTCACTGCTCCAGAATCAAAACGTTTCAACTGAATCTCCAGATCCTCCTCTCGCACACATATAAAAAAAAAAAAAAAACCCAGCTTCGCCAGCGAAAACGCTCACACAGAAGTAAGCCCCTCTGAAAATGACTGCGTTGATCCAACTTGAATGACAAGGGAATCAAAACGCCATGCGAAAAGCAGACGTGCGAGGTGTACATGTTGATGTGTGCCCTGGGTTTCAAGTGACGGGGAAAGAAAAACATGCCTCAACATGCAGGGATGGGTCTGTTGACGGATTAGTCACACAGGCTGTTTAGGCTGAATGTACACTGGGAACCTGTCACTGGCTCTGATTGATGCTCAGAAAAGTAAATGGCTGCACATTAACATGTTAGCAGAATCATTTTAATTAGAATGAGGGCAAATCTGTTTATTGATCAGATAAATGAGCCCGAACATGTGGACCCATATAAGATTTGTCATTTTGTTAAACTGAGCATGCAACTGTGCACAATTTTCACCAGCTAGTTTCTTGCATAAAGACAGCACTACAGGATGTTTTTAATATCCATTTAATATTAAATCTTAAATATTTTGACTTTTCTCTAAAATGGAAGTGATATAAAACAAGATAACTGCCCTTTTTGGATCTTATTTCTGGTGTAATGAAGCATTTTATTGATACCAATGCTGGGTTCTTGCGTTTTTTTGTCTTAACATACAAAACCACATTGAGAATGACTGGAATTACTGGACCCCTTGGGATTTTTCGGGATCTCTCCCGAGAAAAAATGTATTTTAAAAGAGCCTAAAAGACAAAAGTAGATATAGAAGTAGATATTATTTTTGGCACTGCACAGCCTGGCCTCCCCAGGTGTGGTTGGTCTTACATTTCCCTCCCTATTTCAGATGATCCTTCAAGCCCAAAAGGGAATGTCTTACATTAAGTCAGCCCATTCAGGCACATCCCCACTCCAATTCCCTGGCCACCAAAATTCTCTGCAGCTTAGAGGCAGCCTTTTCTCCCTGTCCTCTTTGGCCTTTTGAATGATAACCTTGAATAGCATTGTCTGGGGGCATGAAGGAGGGTAAAGAAATTCCTTGGTTCTTGACAGAGAGCAGGAAGGCTTGACAAAAGGCATCAGCACTCCCTAAATCAGAGGATGTGGAGGATATGAAAAGGGGGCAGTTTTTCTTTCAGGTAAAAAGCGTTGACAGAAAAGGATGGGGAACAATAGCGCTGCTCCGATGGAATAAAGCACTTCTCTGTGTGCGTTTTTAAAGAACTGAAAATGCGATTTTAAAAGTGAGCTCTGCTACAATGATGAAATCTGAGGCAAGAATATGCAGAAGAGAGATCACTATATTAGAGCAGATTTTATGGATTGAACACTGACATGTTGGACTGATTGTATTTGATTAAGCCCATTTAACTGAACTCTTTCCCAGTTCATAGAATAGCCTTTCAGAGAAGCCATTAGGCCTCAGATAGTCATTCTGATAACGACCACATGGAGATCAATTGAAACTCGATCTGTGAATAAGTTGTCTGGCCTCTTATATTCTGCACTGCTCGCTCTCTCCGACCCATTCCCCTTCCTCTTCACCTCCTCCGCCAGAGAAGGCGATTAGGCATCAGATGGCTGCCATAGCAACTGAAACAAGACTCCAAAATGGGATAAGGTTTTACAAACAGTGGTTGCTGGCAAAAAGCAGCAAGGTAAACAAACAAACCTCCCAGGCCTGTGTTGAGCAGAACCTCTCTTGATCTCCCAGGATCTTTAAGTTTGACCCGAGGGGTCCGACTGTTGCCGCCGAAGGGAAACGTGTTATTTTGATTCTTAAAATTCACAGTCACTCTCTGAGAGGCTCACAGGCTGACTGCGAATGTGCTTTCTTGCTTTTATCATCTTTTTCCGTCCGTCATGCAGTCGCTGCATATAGCTGCTATAACAGCCTTCTGGTGACTTCCACCAACTACCCTAATGGCAGCTTGGTGGAGTCCTGCGAACGATTTCATCATGAGACGGCCATCTGCTCACAGCAAAGTGATAACGCTTGTTGTGGGTGATTGTATTGCCTTTTTTGTGTTTTGGGGAAGGCAATGAAAAGGCGAGTGATTGAATTCACAGAAAACTCTAAATGCATCACCTTGTTTGAATGATAAAATTGATAAAATGCTGTTTATTAATTATTGGACATTCTCTCTCTACAAAACATTGAAGAGTTGAATTTATCAATTGTGTTTTAATGTGTTCTTATTAAACTTTGGTGAACCCATTTCTCCTGAGGGAATAACTCAGTTTCAACTTATCCAATGAAGCATGTGGTTTAGTGCTTGTGATTGTAGCATGTCTACTATCTCAGTTCTTCTCAAGCCGGCGGCCAGGCCGTCCGATTTAGGTCAAAAGGAAAGGAATTCAAAAATGATTTTTTTTTTTTTGTTATATTAAAAAGGAAAGTAAAGTAAAGTCTTCATATGCAGTCTGTGATAAGAGATCACAAGAAGGCCTCGCTTCAATTTAAGGAGGTCAGAGGCCAAAGAGGTCAACGCGCCGCTGTAGCTGACAACCACATGCTAACTGACTGACATCCCCGACTGTGCGCTTCTGCAGATCAGGGGGGAGCATCTGCATCAGCTTAGGAAAACAAGAAGGACGAGAAGTATGTACAACAGCACACATGGAGAAATCAGAGCCTGAGGTAGTTTCCTCTCATAAGTCCACACTTATTTCAAGCAGCTCGGCTCGTAAACATTATGTGAAAGAACGCTTTTCATTTTTGGTAATCTTTCTCCCACATCCCAGTCACCAGCCTCCCTACCTCTGCTTCTCAATAACCCACATAGTGAGTGTGGAGGATGGGATTTGATGGAATTAACTATCCTGGGAAAAAAATAATATAAATAAAATAAATAAAAGCAAAAGAGAGACGTTGGACCACATACTTTATGATATGGAATTGAATTACACCTTGGCTTTGTGTTGATATTTTTGTTCACCTGCTCCCACAGCGATTTGTTTCACAGTATCCGCTTTAATGGTAACATGTAAGTGCTCAGACTGATTTCACCCACTGCAGCAGTGTTGCAAGCTCAGTGTGTTTATCCCCAAAACCAACAGAAAACACAGACAGTTCATCCAGAAACCTTTTTAATTTTTTTTTTTTTTTTTTTTGTAGTCACACAATGGAACTGAGCTCTTGTCTTTCTCGTGGCAATAACCTCCCTCCCCCCTTCAGTCTAGAGCAATTTTCAGTGCTCATGTCATCATCATCATCATCTGACCTGATGTGGAAACTATGCACTGAAGTCTTTCTCTGCTCGTTCTTCTTCTCTCTGAGGTGCCTGCCACAGAGCAGCAGCTCTTTACAGTTCTGTCCATTTTAACAAATGTGATTGAGAATCCCCCATAAATCTTGATTTTTCTGTCCAAGTGCAAATTGTAAAGTTTGTTGGGTAGAATAACAATGTCTGTGTGAAACAAAACCAAATTTTTCCTGTATTATTATTTTTTTGTTCGCTTTTGCTGCAAGGAAATTCAATTTGATTACATGCTGCTGTATCTCGCTGCATTACACAACACTTGAAAGAGAATTTCTGATTTTGTTAAATATTAATCATGAATACATTACCGTGCTGGCATGCTTTACACTCTTTACTGTTACAAATCTGAATCAAAACACATTTAATAACATTATATAACTGAGAATATTTTAATGACTGTGTGTATGCTCCCTTGCTTCTAAATGCATTTTTGTACCTTGTAGAATAGTGGGTTTTATGTTTCATCAGGGGTCCACAGTGGCTGCTTGTACAGGGATTCACATCAAATTCTCCCATGTTTCTTTTGCTGCACTGCTCCGTTAAAGGTAGTAATTCTAGGTTTGAAGCAGAAACTCATCTGAAGTTCTCTTAAGGGTCTAAAGAAGAAACGGCTGAGTTGTTATGTATGAAAATCCCTGGATCCCCTCTGATCCTGAGCTGTAATGACACAGACTTGGTCAGAGCCTTTTTATATCCCTTCATTCTCATCAACATGCCAGAGTTTCACTGAATTGATTTCTTGCACAGGTGCCATAATCAGCCAGTCTATTTTCCTCCCAGAACCAAGTCGATGACATTCACCGTCCTTTTTGCCTGCGACTGGGGAAAACACACACACTCGCATCTTTTTCACTTCTCCTGTTCCACCTCAGATGTTAGCCAGTTTGTCTAGCCCATCTGCATTAGCATGTGGATTAATTCCTGCTTGTTATCTGGCCTAGATGTAATAAGGCGGTCCTGGATGGCAGGGGTAATCAGGTTGGAAGGCAGAGCTTCCTTGCCTTCTTTTCCTCCACTGCCATCCTCACATCCCAAAACTGATAGCAGGGCAGACACATTGGAGGGGATTAAGCTAATGTGATGGCAGAGCCACCTACCAGGGGCCCCCACAGGGTAATTTCAAGAGACAGGCCTTGGCATCCAGGGAATAACTTGTCAAGACCTGGCTACGGGCAAATATTGAGGATATTAATCCTTAATGTAATGGCCTTGACTAGATTTTACTCTTGTCTCTGTGTGCAGCTTTAAGCACAGTCATAAGTCTCTTTAATCACTGACATAAAGCAGTCCCTCAAGGATTTTCCAGAGTTTTACAGTAATTATTGCGTACCAAAAAATGCTTGTTTTTTTTTCTGCTGTTACTCTCTGTGAGAAATTGCCAAGCTATTTGCATATGTTCGTTGTTCATTTGCTGTGGTTTTATGAGGTGCTGGCAGAGGAGTCCTTTGTTTTGTTGCAGTAAAAAAAAAAAAAAAAAAAAGCGGCATTAAAGTCAAAATCCGTGTCATTTTACAAAGGGATGTGAAGTAAAACTGCAGGAACAGGTCAGAGCCGCCTGCCCATCAGTCTCCTGCAAACGGTTGATAAAGTGAAAAAAAATAATCATTCAGGTAAGGTCAGGAGCAGCAGCTCATTGTCTTTTTTTTTTTTTTTTTGGTCATTTTAATTAAAACATAAATGAAAGAATAAGAGGGAATCCACACAAAAGTTTGGAGTGATTTCACCTTGCTGGATGTCTGGATGCAACAAAGAAGGAAAAACACAGCTTTGCATTTTTCTTCTTTCATTAATGAAAAGATTTTTAAATTATGAAAACCCACAGAGGCGAGGTCTCAAAAAAACAATGCAGGGCTTCCTCAAAGAGCTGAGCGAACACCTTCATAATAAGAGTTTGTCCTTGCTGCAGTTTTTTTTTTTTTTTTCCTTTCTCACTGACTGACTCTCTTCCTCTTCCTCTCAGGTCTGCTCATAGGGTCGGGCTGTGCGCTCTATCCTCTGGGATGGGACAGTGAGGAAGTGCAACAGACCTGCAACAACAGCTCAGACCAGTTTCAACTAGGTGAGATGTCTATCAGGAGGATCCATCACACGCACCCACAGCCTGCACCTAAATTACACACCGATGCTCCAACCTTGACTGTGTAAATTTGTCGCGTGTTTGCTAAATGTTCTGCTCCCAGAACAGATAAATCTATGAAAAACTTGGAAACTGAGAATAGACTAGGTATAGACTGAGAATAGATTATTTTGGCCTTTGACATTCTGCTTTTTTTTAGCTACCAAGCAGACGTGAGTCTCTGGTACTGTTGTATACCGTAGAGACATGATCCGATGGTATTTAAAATGTGTAATAATAAGTCAACAGTAACCTCCACTCGCTGTCAATTTCTGAAGTGTTTTATAGCTATAAATATGTGCTGAGAATAAGCAGGAGCTTGATATGTGCTCTGTATTCATCTGGCATTATCAGGACTATCTCACAGACAGTAATATGCTCCTGTATCAGAAACTAGGCAGATAGAAGATATTTTCATACTTGAGCTTCTCTTATTTGTTACTAATCAAGTACTTCAATCAAGTACAAGTACTATTTGATTTTTTTACTTTAATGTAAAAGATTTTTTTGAGGATTTAAATTAATATTGCTTCCAAACATCAGAGCGGCACATGGAGAAAGCTATGAGGCGTGATTGGAATATTTTAATTAAATGTCACCGGTAAAATTTTGATAACCTATGTAATCAGGGGACAGCGGGTACACTTTGCTCTCTTTTAATTTACATCAATGTCCAACCATGCTACTTGTACTCTGCCACTTGTAATTGTTTTTGACAAGAACTGAAGTTTTTCCTACTTTCTTCCTCACACGTTAACATGCACAGGGCTTCGATATGTTCATGGAATTGAATTACAATAATTTCTATAAACTCCTGAGCGCAAAGGTGTGTCTTGTCACAAAACAACTAGTTAAGTCCTGCAAGAGTCCCCTGTAGGATGTTATTTTCATTACACCTCATAATTACGCGAGGAGAGGTTTTGACCTGACAGTGGCACCAGAGCACCACTAGATAATGAATATTCATACCGCATTTCATGACAATCTAATCAGTGGCCGTTGAGATATATTATTCAGGACACATGGATGGATCTAGATCTCTGAAATACTAATGTCGCCATTCTCAGAAGCTAAAGCCAACAAGGCAAAAATTGCGTTAGTTTTATTATTTTGAAGTTTGGCAATGCAAGTTAAAGGTCCTATTTTGTATAAAGTGAAATTTCCATGTCTTTTTTGATTATAAAGCAGGTCTATGTGCTATATTAATTCTGTGAAAGTATCAAAGCACTCAGTCCACAGAGAAATGCACACAGCCTGTATTCAGAAACTCAGCCTTAAAACGAGCTGTTACGACTTCTATAACATTGTGATGTAATAACAAAGCAGTCACTACTCTCAGCCAGAGCCCAAGCCCAGCCATCAGTGTGCTGTTCTGTGTTTCTGGCATGCCCAACCCCATCCGTCTTTGCAAGATTAGGTTTCTCTCAGTGTTACTCTGAAATCTGCTGTATTTTCATTCAGTCAGCCAATCGGAGGAGAGGCTCGTAGGCTCTCCTGTGAATACAGCCACCACTGAAACAGTCATGAATGTTATGGATTCATACTACAGCTGCCACCTTTGTTAGCAGAGCGATGTGTGTAAAAGCATTTAAATCTAAACCATGTCCACATAATTCAAACAATTATGATTCTGACTAATCGTCTCTTAAATACTGACTATTTCAGACAAAGCCATTACAAGTAATTGTGTTGAATATCAAGTTTTCATCTTGTGATTTTCTCTTTTAAAATAACAGGCTCTTAGTACAGTGTTAACAAGTGTGTTTGCATCAGTGTGCCGCTCAGAGCTGCTGGCATGTTATGTTTGCTGGTTGAAGACGACTGCACCACAGTTATTTCAGTTTCACCTCATTCCTGTTGGCACTGTGACAAGGCTGTGATGTTCTCCCACGAGAACAGCGGGTTTCACACAAACGATGCATTCGACGAGGACGTTTGAATCTCTCCTTCATAGACTCGGTCATTAATCACAAATAGAGTCAGTACTGTAGTAATTCAAAGATAACCTTGAATGTAGCAGCAGGACGCTTTAATGATGGGTGTGTTTGTTAAGAAAAGTAAGATGATTGAAAAATCCAATCATTGGTTTCACCGGACAGGTTTTTCAAATTGAATATATCCATATCATGTAAATGGGTAAACTGCAGCCACATTATGAAACGAGGGGAAGATCATTTTCATTAAGTGTGACTTGGAGAGAAATGCAACATAAAATCAGTACTTACAGTTTTGGCTGTTGAATCATCAGGTTCCCACACTGAGAAGAAGGCTGATATTTGTTAATGAAGCGCCTCCTCATCCTCCCACCAGGCTCATAATCAGATAACTATATTCAATCAGAAATTCTCCCAGAATCTAATGTGATGTTTTTAATGAGAAGACTCGATGGTCATCAACTACATATTCCAAAATTCTGAATCAGATGTAGGACTTATCCTTGTTTAATAATGCACATAATCTCCTTTGAGGATTATAGAAGATGCGTCTTAAGGGGCCACTTTCTGTTTTAATTTGTGTTCGCTTTCAGCTCTTGGCTTGGTTTCAGCGTCTTTTTTGCCACTGGTGAGCTTTCCAACAGTCTGCATCGTGAGAGTGCATTGGCCACATATCAGACTGTCTGTTTGCAAATGAAGTCAAACTATGTTCAGTGCATTTGTTTCAACAACACTAACTTTTTCTCAAGAGGAAGGGAAATGTAGTGGCTTGAGCAGAAATGTTAAGCAGCTCACAACAATTTCTGCTCTTAGCACCAACGTGTTAATGTTTGCTCTAAATCAAGACCAGTGACGTATGATGCAGTGCACACACATAGATTGTGAATTCAAATGAGCATATCTATTTTAAATGAACCACAATTGACATATCAGTTATATTACCAGCCTGCTGTCGCCTTCACTGTCCATTCAGGCTCATTAATACACAGTGAGCATACAACTATAAGACACTGCAAACATATATCAACGCTGAATCCTTGTACAGCATTAAATTACAACCAGAAACATTGACCCAACCAAGTTAAACTGATTCTTTAATTCTGCAAACCTTCTCGTGGCCACAAACATGCATGGTGGTGGAAATGATACACACCTAGATCATCATTCATTATTCATTCAGTCACTGCAGCCAACTCTTTCTGACAGGCGCCTTGCATACACAGGACAACAAAACTATTATATTTTAAAACTGTGAGTACAAACAAGAAAAAAAATGTAGCTTTGATGTAAAATGTAGGTTATACCAACATCAGAGAGAGTATAGAGAATTAAAACTAAATATTAACAAAGCGTGGCTTGAATGCATCCAATTTTATATCCCTCTGCTGTTTATTTAATCTCAATGGAGTGAACTGTTGTAAAATTCAACTTTTGCAGATAAGTTTTTCTTTCCTTTTATTGTAGAAGTGGCTCTCTGAATGTAGAGTAAACAGTGTGGGTCTGTTCTGATGCTCAGATATTCTGCTTTACGGAAAACAAATCAGTTGTTCCCTGGCCAGAGGCTTATCTACCCAAATTTCACTGAAATCCTTTCATGGGTTTTTGGAGATATCCTGCTGACAGACGGACAGACAGATAAACTAAAGGGTGAAAAGACATCATCCTTTGAATCCTCTGCTCTCCTCCGCAGGTTCCTGCCAGATCGGCTGGGCGTATTACTGCACGGGGGCCGGGGCAGCAGCTGCCATGCTGCTCTGCACCTGGCTGTCCTGTTTCGCAGGGAAGAAGCAGAAGCAGTACCCATACTGAGGAGAGAGCATCAGAGAGATGGAGGAGGAAGGTGGGGGAGACGGGGGACAGGCAGAGACCTCAGGCGGTACGACTAAAGGGAGAGGACTTGGTGGACTCGCAGCAGTACAGCACACCGGGCACCAAAGACACCAAGTCATTCTGGTGCTCTGCACATCATGGGACTCTACTCATCCGACAACTGCAGGGACTGTTTCATAATGCACACACACATGGCTTTGAAAACTAGTTCTTCTCCTAAAAGCTGTTCTTAAATGAAAAATATATGGACCAATCTTATTTGTAAAATTGTTACATAACAATTTCTTTAACAAAAAGAATATTCTGTCTTTTTTTTATTTCTTCCTCTCCTTCGGTCATTGATGTTTATGTGATAGTGCGCCCTGTGATTAAGAGAAAAGTAATATTGCTTCATTGTTCTGTGAAGTGTTTCTGTCTCCTCTTCATATCTCATCCTTGCCTTAAACACAAACTGAAATGCAATAATCCCTATAATGTAAAGCAATCCAACACTGGCTGCCTGCTTCCTCAACTCAGCCTTCTCAGATTCCAAAAATCTAAGCATAGTTTATTTAACACGTTCATAAGATGTATGTTGTGTATGATAATGTATTTTATCATATTAGCACATGTTTTGTATTCACTGTTTAAATTGTTCTTTGTCATTGTTTTTTGTTTTGTAAATAAATGTTTATTGAAATTTATATTCCCATGTAAATTGTTATTTCAGTCACAGAACACAGCCACGGCTGAGCTGAACAGAGCTGCACTCACATTCCTAAAAAGCTTTTCCCATGACCTCTTGATCTCCGTGGTGTTCACTACATGTGGTGGAGTCCTTTCCCCCCCTCCCACACAATCGATAAAGAGGATAAGGACAGGCAGGGCTGTGAATTTAACTTTTCCCCATTATTGATGAGGTAAATCCCGTGACTCCTAGTCAGATTATTTGCCTTTTGATCAGGTTGCTCAACGCTTCAGAGTCTTCCCGAGACAATGCTCAAGATGCAATCACTCCCTGGGACACCAAGTAGCTGTGCATCCATCAGCTTAATGTCAAGGAGTATATCAGAGTTCCTCCACTTGCCGTCACAGTGTGAATAATAAGAGTAACCTTTTCATACCAATTACCACAGCTGTATGTGTGTCATCAGAGGCGTGAGCAGCACCCAGCTTTTCAGTCACTATTTTTAGACATTTTTTCCTCTCTCTGTTTTTCCTGCTTTTGATTAACAAACAACACTTCGGAGATTCAACCAAGCCCAAGTGTACGAAGTCAGCTCATTTGCAATGCAGCTGTTCTCGATGTATTTGGCCCTCATTAGCATGCCCATTTTCTCACAATGCTAGGCATCCCCCGGATAATGGCAACCCCCACTCCTCCCCATACTCACTTGAGAAATCTCTCTCCGTACTTGCTCTGTTTAATGTGTTGGAATGGCTCCTCTGCATTCTGCTCGCTCTCTGATCCGCTGAGCTGATTGATATCACCAGTGATTGTTACAGTGTCAACCAGATGCCTCATCAGCAGACGCTGACACTTTGAGGTCAAGTCGGAGTGTTCTCCCTTTATATCAGTACCCATACCTCAAACTGACAGAGTGCAATGTGCAATCTGAAGTCTTGTTAGTTGTGGGCGGCCGATTGTCTTAAAACATGCAAAATGTGTGATATCCAGGAATTATGACTGCTCTCATCAGCTGCTCACGAAAGGCAGATGATGTGAATTTAGATTGGCCAGAGCTACTGTTTGCTATAGCCGCACTTAGCCTGACACTTCTTTAATACTCACCTCCAATGTACTGACGCAAAGGCAGAAATCTCTGACAGATTCATCAAAACCGAGGAAGATAACGCCAAAACTGTCAGTGTTGTCAGATAACAAAACAGAAGGTTGTTTGTAATTGAAGGTTGTGAACTGACCCTTCAGGAGCATCGTTCAAACCTCCAAGGTTTGAACTTTTTATATAAAACCATTTTGAGTGGGGTATAACTTTACTGGGTAGAACAAAGAAACAAATGCTAATTAGCCAGAACCTATCTAGACAAAAAACAGAATATATAGCCTATATATTTGAAAATGACAATGATTAACTTGTCTTTTTCTTGACCATAGCATTTACAACTTGGGGAGACCAGCAGGGAGATTTCCGAGAGATGTATATAATTTGATCTTGGAAGGTCAGCTAAAGTTAAGCGAAAACACATCTTCACAAAGAGTGCTTGGGCTGAATTGAAAAATTTGTATACAAAACAAATATTTTTCTCCTCTTTTTTACTTGTTTTTTCTTTAACCTTGAGGGAAAATGCCCTGAGAGGAAGAAAATATGAGGGAAAATCAACAAAGACAATAAAGCTGCAAAGTGAATGCTGCTGAAGTTATAGACGAACATGACATCGCTTGACATCATCCAAATTGTGCACTGAATTTTTTAATGTAATTGGAGTGGGGGTCATTTAAGGGAGAAAGAGCCAAATAACCTTTGGAAAGTTCAGCCTTGGCAGCCAGTTTGAGACTTCTACATCAATTAATTCTTTCTAATTATTTTTTTTTTCCCTGACACTACCCCAGTGAGATAATTACTGCCCTTAAGAGCAACTCTGCTTAAAAAGGGTTTTGTGCTACTATAACACCAATCTCCATAAAGATATTGCATAATTGATATTGCTGCAGGATAGCATGATAGGGAGCCATATCAAACCTGTAGAGCAAAATAAGAGTCTGTCACCCTGGTAACCCATCGAAATCATCAGTAGTGTTTATTTTGTTGTGTAATGTATGAAAAGAACACGGGCATTTCACATGCACTAAAATATAAACAGTGTTACTTACTGATTTAAAAATAAAATCCCACCCACATTGTCTGTTCTTTGTTTCCCGCCGTGTTTAAGGAGCTGCCAATTAACCATATACGTCAACTTTAAGTGATCTGACCATGGGCAGGTTTGTGCAGACAGGGACATAAAGGGAATCTATGATGACAAACACCAGACAATCTGCATCAGCAGAGAGGATCAGAGACTGTTTCTCAAATTTCACACACAGAAATAGACAGATTACAACTCAAGGGTCACTGGTCTCCCTGCAGGGATGCAGAGAGGCTGCGGTTAGCAGGGTTTTTGAAGTTAGCGTTTTGTTTGAACTCAGAAAACCTAATCCCTATACTGGGAGGGCATATTTGAATAAGAAAAAATGTCATAATCTCCTCAGTATTAATACTGTTACTGTTTCCCTTTTGAACCCCGACACTGCATTTCTGGTTCTGGCTGAACACACCTCTGTTCAGGTTGAGAGTGGGTGGAGCTATCTTAGGAATTACACCTGACAGCAGATATCGTATGAAAAGCACAGGTGATACCAGAAACATTCAAGTGTCCCCGTAGGACATGACAGTATGTAAGCAACACATAGCCGGAAAGCAAATGGAATTCAGCACTTGTTTATTTTACTATACACACTTGTGCTTTTCCTACTCTGGCATGTCAAATTATCTTCTGCATAAAAGCAGCCTGTTATTTGTTCTTTTCAACATGGGCAACAAAGCTAACAAGAAAATATAAGAGATGTCAATCAAGCACGTTCTGCTCATGCTCACACAGACCTAATCAGACCAAATCTTTCAACTCACCTCTGTGGGTTTAACATGGCCGTGTAGGGCCTTAAAAGCGAAATGTGATTCTAAAGCTAAATGTGAAACACCAAAAAAAAAGGGGGGGGGGGTACACCGTGCAATAAACCTGTAGGCTACTGTAAATGTCTGGACCACCGCATTAATAAGAGATGTCAGTTTTTCAGGCTAGAAAATTAATAAACATTAAAATCCTAAATGGCCTCCTCCTTTCCTTACTCCTCCTCCTCCCTACCACTTTATGCAATCTTCTCCTTCAGGTTATTTCCTGCTAAGATAAGAGCAGTACCGAGGGATGACTGGAGAAGAGCAGAAGGCTCTGGTTTCCTCCCACAGATGTCTTTCTTGCGTGCAGTTACCATCAATGAAAGACTGTAGGATGCAGGCCTTTCATGCTACTCAGGCAGCAGGATTATTTCCAAGCCTGGGTGAGACCTGGCTACAGCAACTTTACAGTTTCTAAAGACCAAAAATACTGCCTCACAAATTTCTAGAGAACTGAAATCATACCTCTGGGCATGGTTTCAAAGAAAAAAAAAAAAAAACACTGTGAGCTTCTTAAAGGTTGTGCAGATGGTACAGTTTCCATTCAAAGCTGAGAGGAGTTCTTGAATGGAGTTCTGTTGCACAATTTAAAAAAAAAAAAAAAACTTAACTTCACAGCCCTCTCTTAACTGGGGAACATAAACCCCTATAGAGATTGAGCATGCCAGGCTACCAACAGAGTCCAAATATTTGAGTACCCCATACTGCAATGAGAGATATATGCAGAGACGGTGCAAGAGCAGCTCCTATCTAAAAACTGTCACAACACCAGTACTGTTCAGTGTAATAAACTCTGCAATCAACCCTCTGCACTACAGAAACCTCCCAGGAGAAACATACCGATTCTTTTATCGTTCACCAAAAGCTTTTGAGCACTGGAATCTCAGTCTGCTGTTGAAAAATTATTTTGAGCCCATTTTTGTTGTTTTGATGTTTTGGTTTTTTTTTAAATATGTAAATATAATATCACCTGTCCCAAAAATGTCTGAGCTGAGCGAGGAGGTTTTTGATAAAGTTAATCCCAACATTTTATTGGTCACAAACAGCTCTCTGGCCACTGGTATTTACCCAGTTTCAAGCAAACAGTAGCTCAGCTCCTATTTAAGAATCCACCATCGATCCCTTTATCCTCACTAACTGTAGGTTTAACTTTAAACTGCTGCCTCTGTTGAGTAAGTTTCAGCCAACTGATACTAATCATGAGAATATTTTAGAGACCTAAGACAGTCAATCACAAAGTAAGTCACACTGTCTATTTAACTGCAGATGAAGATTGCTTAACAACTTTTTGTCAAAAATTTATTCATAAAGGTTTTTAAGCTGCAATATATTATAATAACATTGAATCAAATGTCCACTGTTTAAAAAATGATCATAGTGACACACTCACACATAATGACCACTAACTAAATTACAGTCTTCAGCTGGCCAGTAAAAGTCTTTTAAAAATCAAGCAGCTAAAGCGCTAGATATTTTTCTCATGAGCAAGTGGAGTCGAAAACATCCTTGCAAAAATTCCTCATGGTAAAATACCATCTGTTCTGTGGTTCTGCTCCCTTGAGCTTTTGAGGTAACTTCCTTTGGTACTTATTGTGTTCCTGTGGCATTTTCCCCTGGTATGTCTATGGTACTGAAAAGATTTCTGTGGTATTTCTGGGAGATCTACCACAGGATTGTACCACAGGTTCTGCTGTAATTTACCACATGTTTGCACAAGTCTCTGAGTACTGGAATAGTAGCCCGGGAAACAAGGACACAAAAAGTAGTATATGAATTGTGGCACGTAGGGTGACCTCCATATGATATCTTATCACAGGGATTTTTCTTGTAAGGGAAGAGCAATAAGAATTGTGTGTGGCCAGATATGTGACAACAATGGAATAATACACATAACATCTTCATGTCATGTGTCTGTCTGCTTGTTTTTGTACTCTTCTGCCTTCAAGTGGCCAAATTTGATGAATGCACCTTTAAGGTATCTCACTTGAAAACCATGAAACTAATCAATATGTTTCTTTACCCTCAGCTAAACCCACAAAATCATTCAGTGTTTCACATAACCTTGTTAAATGTAATAACCCTCTTTACACTTTGTCACAAACTGATATCATGTCTGTAGATATCGGTTTACTGTTCATGTTGAGGATTTGTTCAAACCATGCTTACTCCTCCAATCACACATCTCTTCTGTAAAACAGAAAGAGTACATATTAAATTTTCCACATTTCCCTCACCACGCCTCAAATAATCAGGCTCTCCTTTTTGAAGAGCCACACACAGGTCCACACTACATTCCAGGACAGATTGCAGCTGTTGGACTGGAACAGGTAACTGATAATCATAATGTGAGGTCTTTTCTCACTTTCTGTAGGTCTGATATTTGCTGGTAAAGTTTCTGAAACTGCTATAGAAGCCCTCACTTGTGAATGTCCAAAAGCCAGGTTAATCCATCCCCAAAAGCCTATGAAGGATAAACCGATAAATAGCGCAGAGGACAATGAGCCGAAAAATAGAGGGAAGGTGACGGCATCCAAGATAATTATCTGGGGATCAGCATATGCTCTGATGATAAATCCTTTATTTATGATGCTCAAAGGGACCTTAAAGTTCAGATAAACTTTTGGATCGTCCCACAATGTGACCTTCACCGTCCACAAAGCAGCTTGACCGAGACAACACAACAGAGTGATTGTTTCTTTGATGTCCATCTTTAACAGCCTGATAATCAGGAATGAGTTGTCATTTCATTTCAGTTCATTCATTCATCCTATTCGAGTCGCTGAACAATTTAGAAATATGGGCAATGGAACGTTTGGAAGCAGGCTACAGCTTTATGTTTCCTCCAAAAGCTTGTTTATTATGTCAGTGCCATAGGTGTGAACACAAATTCTAATTTCTCACAGGGTATATATACTTAAGTATTTCACACTAAAGTCCTAATTATGCTGCCAGAATAATAATAATAATAATAATAATATTGTTACAGTATATTCTAACAGTATCTCATAGACCTACATGTTATTTTATTACATTTCTACCTCAGTGTTCACCCTCTCAAGATGGTGGATTTCCAACTATTCCAGTGAAGCAGCTTTTGATGGCTATGTGAATTTTGGTTGATGTGGAAGATATATTTCACTGACAACATCCCACATAAAAATTTAAGTGAAGCTTAAAAAATGGCCGGTTTTGGGGAACTTACTCTGTAAACATTTGGACATCACAGAAGGTCATTTGTGCAGGGTTTCTTTTTGGGCACTTGACCCAGTTTTCTGTTCCCAAACTTCTCATTTTAGAGTTAGCAAGCTGCCATGTGAATAAGACATAGACCTACTTTTGTAGTCTCTTTCAAGAACATGACTGAGGTTCAGTTTGTATTATATAGTATATAGCCATTAAAACAGGCATATATTCAAACATATATCAATAAATAAGTCTTGGAAATGTCCCATGATGCGATCTGTATGTCAGCCAGATCCACATATGAGCCCGGCGCCTGGACTGAGAAACTGGAGGCTCTTATTGTCAGTCAATTTGAATTTTTATTGCCCCCCAGCTGCCTCATGTCGGTCATGTGCCATTCAAAGCAGCAGAAACTAGAAAAGATGCATCACAGCATGTAACTGATACCACATGTTATGAGTCTGCATTTAGATAATATCCCAGCAGCGCAATCACCTACAGCAATATAGTGTTACATATTAACATGATCTTCTTCTCATTTTTTATTGCTTTTGAGTATTTTGCTTTTTTTGGGTTAAAGCTCTCTCTTGCTCTCTCTCTCCCTCAATCTCTCCTACATACGCACACATGTACACATGCTTGCAATATTGGTCCTTTGGTGTCCATCTTTAATAACCAGCAATTAATGATTAGCTAGTGGACCATATGAAAATTCCTCTGTTATCAACTGAGCAAAATGGACCAGAACTAATGCTGTTATACTGTAGCCCTAAATTCGGTCTTGCTCAACTTGGAGGGTTGAGCTGGTGTTAGGAGTTAAGCCAGAGAACATGCTTCCACCCTCAATTTACTGATCCGTACCGGAAAAGGTCAAATCAAGCTGTGGGTTCGCTCACTAACACAATGTGTGTTTTTTTTTTTTTTTTAGTTTTTACATTTTTTCCTTATAATACAAGTGTTTGTCTTTGTGAAGGTTGTAGTTGGCCAACTTTCTAATTTACCTCTAAATTAATCTTCATCTTACAGTTTGCTCAGACTGAAAATGAAAATACAGTGGACATCCATTTGTCAGTTGAGGCTCAGCTGAGGTTTGTACAGGGCTTCTTCTAAAACTAATTTAACCAAGACTGCTATTGACAGCTTTTTACAGCTCCAAGAAAAGGGAAAAAATGTCTGACACATTTCCCTGTACTGCTTGAGCAGCATTAATCCAAGTGCTGTATACAAACTGTTGCACCATGCCCAATATTTACCTCATTATTGCCTTTATTTTCCTCATGTGGAACTTACTTGCTGTAAGGTGCAACCAGAACGCTGCCAGGGAGCAAAAAACAAGTGGTAATGAGGCAAATATAGGACATTTGGACCCACTATGCAGTCATTTAGATATGAAGCATTTGGTTTATACTGCACAGGATGTTGGGGGAAATCTGCTGAAAATTAAAGGAGCATACCGCGTGTTCTCAAGTTTCAGCTCTTTCACCACAAATCACATTCACTTTACATTTATGCTGACCAGTTACAGATGCATGTTACATGTTGGTGTATTTTTCCTGCTGTTTTAGACAACCAGTGGTCTACATTCAGTGTGTTGTGAAATGAAAATCTTTTTGCACTCTTGAAACATTTATATATCCTTCTTATCTGTAATTTTGAATATTATAATGTGATTTTGGTAATAAGATTTCAGAGACCCCTTAATTGGACCAGACCACTCGATACCACCACTCCACCAGTGGGGCATGTCCTCGAGACTATGTTAATGCGTGTGAGCAAATAGAGACACTTACCTTCAGAGTTACTTAAATAAATAAATATCTGCAGATATGCGCTTATGTTGGCTAGTCCCAATGAGTATTGGAAATGCTAGCTAATGTTAGCTAGCATTTCCAATACTCGCTTAGCATTTTATTAAATTTCAAATTCAAATTTATTTTATTTAAATAGCAGCAAGTTACCTCAAGGGACCCAAATCTTATTTAGAGGGACCCAACAAATCCCACCATGAGCAAGCACTTGGCAACAACAGCAAGGAAAAACTTCCTATTAAGAGGCAGAAACCTTGAGCAGAAGCAGGCTCAGGGTGGGTGGCCATCTGCCTCGACCGGTTGGGTTGCGAGAGAGAGAGATAGGAGAGAGAGCGAGGGAGCAGGAGAGCAGGAGAAAGGAGAACACAATAGAATACAAGCAAAGCATACAGATGTAAAAAGTATTAATGATAATGGCAACGACTGATACTACTAATAATAGTACATTAGTAAATAACAGCTGTAAGTTAAAACAATAGAGGAAGCAATAATAGTAGCATAGCAGGTGTTGAGCAGGAACATGGAGGCAGCGGTGATTCAGTACCTGCAGAATGAGGACAGGGAGAGAGAGAGAGGACAGAAGGGAAAAGCACAAACTACTTAGCAAAACAAAATGAACTTAGTCTAATTTTAACAAACACTGGCGCTCATTAATGAACACTGAGACAACGGAGGATTCTTTGTTTTAGAGATACGTTTTGACATCAATAAAAAGTTCATTACTTCATCGTTTCATTGCGGTTTAGTCTGTTAACTTTCTGCTAACAGCTTTAATAAGAGGCGACCCATTTGTTTGGTAGTCGAACAATATGAGATTACGTGTGTGCCAAAGGCTGAGTAATGCGAGGTTATTGTGTATATTCACCTTAAGTCATTTTGAGGTACTTTACTTTATTTCCATTTTATGTCGCTTTATACTTCAACTCCACATCATTTCAGAGGGACATGTTGTAAACCACTTTTTAGTCACTGGACGTTTTTAAGATGAAGATGATGACGGTGAGTTTGTGCTTGTTAACTTATCATTTGTTGAAATGGTGCAATAGCTCAGCAAAAGTGAAAGATCGGAGAAAATGATCATCATCTACAGACTGCGGATGAACAGGAGAGTTGAAGGACTGGAGTTCCCTGAAAGTCTGAGCACAACTTTCTGTCGAGGTGAATTCATCAGCTCTGAACTTCTGTCGCGGCTACAGCCTCGGATCACCACATTATCGTGTCATTATATAGTTTGCAAAATGTTAGGCTTTGTAGAAATTCAACAGATTTGTAGTAGGCGGACTAAAACATGCAAAGAACTGACTGAAGACGTAATATCTGTACAGAAACTTTATCGGCGTGCTTGGGCGACAGATGCGTCTGTTTGCAGATTTGCGCCACTTGAAGATCTCAGTCAATCATTTTATAAAGTTTCTTTTTATCTACAGTCTCGCGTCGGGTTGGTGGTTTACAAGATGGACAGTTTTATATAGAGGAACAATTTACGGGGTATCGGTTCATTTTGCTCAAAAGTTCGTTCGCCCGAACAGGGACTTGAACCCTGGACCCTCAGATTAAAAGTCTGATGCTCTACCGACTGAGCTATCCGGGCTCTGACAGACCATGGCCGTGGGTACTATACAGCGTAATAGTGGCTGATCCGACAGGAGCATGAGAGGAAACATTTCATCTGTGTCACGGTGCTCGATTACTTTCTCACCATTGCCAACATTTTGGCTCTCCCGGGGCCATGCAGCGAGCCGGCAGGCAGGCGGGCAGGCGCACACCACACCCCCCCCACCACCACCCACCCCTCCTCCCAAACTCCTGCTTGTTGTATGTGATTTCTAGCTCTGTCAGAAAAAGCATCTCTTGGCGCGCGTCGAGGTCAGCATCCTCCAGGATCACCAGCATTGACCCAAACCACTTGCGGGTGAGGTTTTCAATTTCCCTGGCAGCAGATTAGGTCAGAAGGCAACGGGTGTGTGTGTGTGGGGGGGGGGGTCCTGGGTCCTGGGTCCTGTTCATTCTACTGAGGTAATATTAGGCCGAGTTTGGGCTGTCCAAACTCAATAGATTATTATTTAATCTTTTGAGCAGATTAGTAGGAGAGAGAGAGAGAGAGAGAGAGAGAACAGCAACATCGTGAACCTGTAGTATATTGCAGACATAATAACATTACATAATGAACCGAAAACGCATGTATCGAGTAAAAGAGAAAACACTTATTATTTAAGCAACCAAATACCCAATATGAAACAATTACACTGACACTGTTAATTATAATTAACATTATGATCGTTGGGGATTTACAGATTACTATCTACTGCCATCCAGCGGCGACGTCGCGCGTTACAAGCGCGCCTCATCTACGTCACGCAATAATACGGAAGTAGCGACCAAACAAACAGCACGAGCGTGGGTACATTATTTTTGTGGCGCGTTAGTGTTTTTCTCCCCCCCCCACACACACACGTGCTAAATGTGTCATTGTAGACTAAAAGAAGAAAGTCTCAACGTGAAGTGGCGCCTTCATCGGCTCTGATATTTCTATGATTTGTGGCGTCTTTGTGTTTTGTGAAGGTGCTCCATGGAGACATATTCACTCTTGAGAGTCATCGGTGAAGGCTCTTTCGGCCGGGCTTTGTTAGTCCAGTGTAAAAACAGTCAGGAGAAGTATGTGGTCAAGGAAATCCAGCTGCCAAAGGTTTGTAGATGGACAGATAGTGCTGTGTCTATTTATCCTCACCCTTTCGTCGACGTTTCTCATTGTAAATGACCTGCTTGTGCTTTTATTGTGAAGAACTTGGAACTTTTGTATTGAAAAGTGCTCTGCAAATAAATCTTTATTTACCTGTGTGGTGGAGATCCACTGGCCTCAGTGGATCAAGTCGTTCTGTGGAAATAATCGTCATTAAAATGCTGGATTGTATTGCTTCATATGTGAAGAAACCAACACTAGGTTTGAATCCAGACTTGTGGAAATGTTATTTACCCTGTGCAGATAACCGAGCAGATTGCTGCCTGTACAGATACGCAGAGGGAGTTTGTTTTGCATAATAAGAAATACATTCATGCTTGTATTTGCATTTTTATAGAATCAGTCCAAATTGGAGAATTCAAGGAGAGAAGCCATCCTGCTGTCCAGAATGAAACATCCTAATATTGTGGCCTTCAGGGAGGCGTTCGAAGGTATTCACAGACGTGAGCCTTCCTTCAAAACTTATTACTTATTAACTTATTACTTATTTTGAACTCTTGTACCACACAGTTATTATTATTTGGATTACAGAATAGACAATGTGATTGTGTTTGTTCAGCTGATGACCTCCTGTGTATTGTCATGGAGTACTGCAGCGGAGGAGACCTGCTCCAGAGGATATGGCAACAGAAAACTACACACTTTGGTGTAGATGATGTAGGCCTCAACTACATGCAACTATTCTCACATTTTTATGTTACTCTACCCCCCTCCGTTTTTTATATTTTGCTTTGCTGAAATCTTTTTTTTCCCTAGATCTTGAGGTGGTTTGCTCAAATGTGTGCAGGTGCAAAGCATATCCACGATAAACGGGTTTTGCACAGAGATCTGAAGTCCAAGGTACAGTTGTGAATAGATGTTATAGGTTATAATTACTATAAATATGTAAATAGGATTTACTCATTTATAGAGCAGGCATTACGGACTCGTGAAGAAGATGAGATTTTCTAAATGTTTGCTGTCTATGTATTTTGCTAGAGAAGTCAATAATTTAGTTTGTTGGTTGGTTGCCTGTTGATAGAATCTCATCAGTGTGAGCGCTGTGGAGCGAAATGAACAATGATGAAATTGCTGATCAAGATATGATCACAACATTATCTCCCACTTAATGCATAATGTCATTTTGCTGTGCTTGGCAGCTCTTATTTTGGCTCAATGTTAAATTGCCACTTCTCTGTCATTTCCTCACGCAGAACATTTTCCTGACAGATAATGGGACAATCAAGCTCGGGGACTTTGGCTCAGCCTGTATTCTGAACAGGTGGAGGAAGAGAGTGTTTATAGCAGTTTGCAGTCCTTTTTTTTTTTTTTTTAAATTTGATTTGCTGCTGTTACATTCTAACTTCCACTCATTTCTGTTATTGTGTTGCAGCTCAAGGGCTTACGCACGTACTTATGTTGGGACACCATATTATGTGGCTCCAGAAATCTGGGACAACAAGCCATATAACAATAAGAGGTAGGTCCTTGTTTTAACATGGCACAAAAGAAATGAAATAAAATAAAACCTTAACTATGGATCAGTGTCCATGTGTGGAAATTGGGTCACTATAACACAAGAATACACAGAATACATAAATATATATAAAGAGAATATAACAAATACACAGTGTCTAGGTGTGTAGGAACAATACATGAGAGCATTAAATCAGTAATGTATGAATACATACGATTCATAAAATGCGCTACAGAAGGCCATGTATATGTAAATGTATATAGTGTCCAAGCTTATCTTAGTGCATTGTAAAAAGTTGTGCATATACCTTGTAGGTGTTTCTTATTATTCGCACATTTATGAAATATCTACAGGAACTGCAAATATGAATATGTACAAAAACCTGTTTCCCTTTAGGCCTGATTTTTATGACAGCTCGCCCTGTCAAAACAGTGTTTTTCATTAAGATGTTGGAGTGTCAATCAATTACACCAACAATGACGGGTTTTCAGAACAGTCTGTGTTCTTAGCTCAGCAGTGATTATGTAACTTGTGCGTGGGTTAACCAGTCTTGTATGTCTCAGACTGTGCCAGTGTATGATGAATGTCTAGTGCGAATGAATAACACTTTCTTGTGTTTCTATGTTCTGCAGCGATGTGTGGTCTTTGGGCTGTGTTCTCTACGAGCTCTGCACCTTGCGACACCCGGTACCTTTCCTCTCTTCTCCCTTTCTCTCTCTCTGTGTACCACTGATTTGACCTCTCCTCAGATACTGTAGTCATTGTACAAAATACCTCTGCTGTGATCTTACGGCACACCAAGGTACTACAAAGCATTATTGTGGTATGAGGGAGCTTCTGTTATCTTCAGCTGAGTTCGATTATCTTGTGTATTTTTTGTGGCTCAGATATTGCAGTGCAGTTTGTTGTCCCAGAGATCCTTACACCTCAATCTTGTGTTCAGTTCCAGGCCTCCAGCTGGAAGAGCCTGATTCTTAAGGTGTGTCGGGGCGCATACCCTCCCCTCCCCAATCACCTGCCCTACGAGCTGCAGTATCTGGTCAAGCAGATGTTCAAGACAAACCCAAAAGACAGGCCGTCGCTGCACACCATCCTGACCTCTCATCGGGTTTCCAAACTCCTGCGTTCACATTTTCCCTCCCAGGTAAAAACACTTCAGTTTCCTGTGCGGTGACAGTCACTCAAGCAGTTAAACCTGAAGGGATTTTTGTGGCTGCCCCATCCATCAGAACAATACACTGCCATGGTGTCAGAGTGAGAATTTACTCTTACACAACTTCCCCAGCTGTGATGACCCTATGTGGAATCTGAACTTTGACAAGCTGCTGTTAGTTCAGATGGCCACAGAGCTCATGTTATGTGTTTGATTTACTGCACTGCTTTGAATTTTTACAGATGATGGAGAAGGAGGAGCAGGGGAGGCGTGCGGGTCGATGGAACAGAGAGGAAGGGAAGAAAGTGGCTGATCATCTGGGAGTGAAGAGTTTAATAAAAACGTCAACATTTGAAGGTAGAATCCACATCAAATACGCTGCTGCAATTCTGGAAGAACCGCAATCACTTGCGTGTGGTTGTCAGTGATATAATAAGCACAGTTTTTAATGTTTTTACCATTTTAAAATAAGAATTATAACAGAAAATGACTTAAATACCTGTTCGCCCCAGGCTCAGAGTTAACTGAGGGTCACTGTGAAAGCAGAGATCCCAGCCCTCGAAAGCAGTGGGCTGCTGCGCCGTCAGACACTGTGCTGCAGGTGTTGGCCAACGCCATCCTCATCTCCCCTGACAGCATGGGATCAACCGGCCAGGCCCTCACAGGTTTCACTCATGAAAATATGATATGCTGTGTCAACAATTTTCTTTTGCTGAAATGTATAAAAAAAAAGTTTGAAGAATGAATCACAGTATCAAAGTGCTGTATCCATGCTTTTTCAGGTGTGTCAGAGGAGCCTGAGGACAGCAGGCAGAGGAGACAATGGGAGAGAGATCCTCCTGAGAGGCTGCTGAGTCTGCTGGAGAAGGCTCAGCTGAGCAGAGACTTCAGCACCTTCATAATAAACAGAGGAGGTCTGTTGAAATAACTGCAGCTATCCCATGTTATCTTAGTACAAGAAGCTTGGCTGTAGACCTCATGAATTCAACAGTGTTTTAATTGAATTTCCTAAGAGTCATTTCAGTCAATCATAAAATGATGTCAGTGCAGTAAGTGACAGACAGTAAATAACCATCTGAAGTGCTTTGGTTTCCATTTTCAGGTGATGACCTGCTGACAGGACCCCTCTCCCAGCCACAGGGTGACAACACTGACGGTCCTGAGATGGAAGTGGTCATAGACAACGACCGGCTGGAGCCACGCTCTGATGAGGAGGACACGTAAGTAACCCTGACTTATTGCCGTATTTAGTATGACGTGTGATTTTCATGGTCACTCCCAATGTAGCTTTGAAGGACCATTGCAGTGATTTTGCATTGTTTTATCCTTCTATGTAAAAATCATGTAAAGATGTGGGCTGATGTGTTATTACATGTGTAGAGGTTTGGAATGAAAAGAGTAAAAAATAAAATATAATAACAAGACAATGCTTTGCATAAACTCACGTGTGTAGAGAGAGTGCTGTATTAATCTCTGATCATTGTGCAGAATGTTCTGGATTTGTATGAAGTGTGTGTGACCTTCTGTATGGTTAACAGAGATAAAATCTGTTGTACTTTATGTGCTTTCTTCACAGAGACTTTGAAGAAGAGTCTCCATGTGACTGGATAGATGAAGCTGAAATAATGTTGTCAGAACACTGAAGCCTCGTTCCTCCTCAACTTACACAAACACATGGCAGCCGTTGCTAATGCATACATGTGTTGGCCATAGTGTTATTAATGAGGATCCATTTTTTTATATCATATTTATATATCTAAGATTTAAAAAAAGTCCAGTTAAGCTCACATGGTAGCAGTAAGACAATAAGTTGTTTATATTGTTTAATATTGTTTCAAGCTCTGTGCTGATTTTTGTGAACATGATCACACTGCTGCAAGAAAACACTAAAATTTAAGAGCTTGAGATGTGTTTGTGCTCTCTCTGATTTGATTCGAACATCTTCTGGATATTGTTCAGGTTACCAGTGATAACATTCCCAGTAGCTTGAGGCCGTCTGAAAGCTTCTGTTTGGTTTGTCAGGGAGGCAGGAAATATTATAGACTCAGAGCAGCTGGGTCTTCATGGGGTCACACCATTTTGAGCCCACCCCTCCCTCTCTTTTGATGTCCGTTTCCTGCGCAATATCAAAAGTAGACTAAACATGTTCAGTCACTGGTGTGCTTGGTCTTGGTTTTATTCTTTTGGTGAGACACTGACGAAATGCACATCCTTCAGCTGTTGACAGTGTAGAGCAGACTGCCAGAGATAACAGTGCTGATCTTTCCCACAATTAAAGTTTATTATACACCACTAGGTGGAGTTGAAAACACTGTAAGAACTGAGACTGGGGAGGTGTAAGACTCTCCATTGTGGTTCAGATACAATCAAACCTGAACCATAACATATTTTTCAGTATTCATCGCCAGATGTAGTCAGATAAATCTGAAACTGCTTGCCCTTTTTTTCTTATCTGTGAATATAATCTATTCTGTCTATCTATTCTGGGTTGTGGGCACCCTCAAGCGTCTAGTGACATTTACTAGAAAGGAACAAGTGGAGCCTGTTATACTCTTTGTTTTGCCAAATTAAAATCTCAACATTATGAAATAAAAACAGAAAAATGTTGAACCCTGTGTTTTACAACAGAGAGACTAAAACCAGACCTCACCCATGACAGTTTGGGCTCAACAGGATACAGATACTACAAACCCTTGAGTCAACAAAACCATAATGGAGCTGATTCACCAACAGTCACACCAGGGATGGATTATCCTGCTGCCAACGGTCCTCCAATATAAGAAGCCTCCCATTGGCTGACAGGAGGCCTTTTGCCAGATATCTGCCCATGATGTGTTTTATTGAGGAAGCTTGGGGCTGTAGCTCACCCCTTATCTTGAAGCCACACTGAATCCCCCCTCCAGGGCTCATACTCCAGCCTCCTGCTTTTTTAAAATTATTATTATATTTCCCCTTGTACCTCCATGTCCATGTTCAGGAAAGATACAGATAAAGTTGTATAGCATAGCTGAGCTACAGTGATAGGAGGATCCCCCATCAGTGTCCATGATGAACTCAGTCATCTAGTTTGAATGTTTTATTTTGGTAGTTTTCTTTTTTGACACTGCTCTATCAGGCAGTTTGGTATATTTCATTCATTCATTCAACTTGTAAAAAGGGGTTGAGACATAACCCAGCCCTAATTGCAGGTGTGCACGTCAGGTCCTTAATAACTGTCTGGTCTAACTCTAATGTTGGCTTTATATGTTTTGTCCAGGGATGAAACAGCCAACCAGCACAGCTGATGTACGAGAGCTGGCAAAAACAGAATAATATTGTTATTTTTTTTATTATACCGTTTATACCCCCCCCCCAAAATAGCACCTTTTACTACATTACAAACTTCAGACTAATAAGAGTCACGTCATGCTTGGCGGTTTGCATTAAATTGTGCAGCTGTAACCGCTTGGTCAAAGGGTCAAGACCTGACTTGGGGGGGGGGGGGTCCTGACTGAACAGTTTTATGAAGTTGTACCTCAGAAAATATATAGAGGCAAACACAGAGATGAACAGGGGCTTCCTCTTGCAGGAAGGATGGGAAGTCATGCCTGTTGTATCTCAATGACTATAAATGGGTCCAGCAAGAAATTTCTCTTTGAATGAATGACTCCTTTCACACATATTGTTTGTTAATAGCAAGGCTGCGATGTGTGAAAGTTTTTTGCCATTGGTTGATGAACTGACTTATTGCTCTGGCTGGAGTGTGACAGGAGGCAGAAGTGAAATGTGCAGCATGGAGAGGTGTTCATTCCTCTATTACTTTTGTTGACAAGTACAAGCAAAACCGCAACGCTTTGCTGTACCTGTGCCTCTGCTGCACATGTAGCAGCTCACACTACAACGGATGTGAGAGTTAATTTATTATCACCGTTTTAACACCAATATACCAAGTCAAATTCTTTGTATGTGTAAACTTACTTGGCAGTAAAGACAATTCTGATTCTGATTCTTTATGTTCCTCTGCTCATCTTACTTCACCCCACATGTCTTCAAACATCCTGTATTTCAGCATACAGCTTCGAGTTACGGTAAGGTTGCATCTTTAACCCCTGCTTCGAACATCTAATCTGAAGTGTTTCAGTCATTCTCTTCCTGTTCATGCTGGTGACCTGAGAGCAAACAATTAAATGACTTCCCCTCTTTTCAAATTAATGCACAAAAGACCTTTTTATCTAGCTTTTATCTTGCTTTATTTATTTATTTATTTATTTATTTTCACGTCCACACACCTCCAGCCTCAGCTTCTGTCATCACCCTTGATGAAGTATTGACGTTTGTTTATCTCTTCCCCTTTTTTGTCTTGTCACGATGGCTTTTGTGGCCTGCTTTCTGGGCTGCCCTGTTTCACTCAGGAAGAGCTCTGCAGATGCAAGATGACCCAGTGATCTCTGTCTGGCTACTGATGATGATACGGATCTTTCACTTTTTCTTATTCTGGACAAACAGACGGAGCCTTCATAGATCTATTGTGTGTGTGTGTGTTTTTTACAAACGTTCAACTACATTAGTTTCTGTGGTATATTTAAGTTTTTAGTGATCGTTTATAGCCTATGTGGTCTCTCCTACAAAGTGAAAAAAACAATGAAACCTGTTTCATTGTTTTGACTCGCTCACTAAAAAAGAAGTGTTTCGCAGGGAGCAGCTCTTCCTGTTAATAAGAACGCACTTAGGCGCTGTAGTTGGGAGCCTCTTTGCAACTATAAATATAGGAGCTGTCATTGTTATGATTATTTCAAGCCCTCTGCGGTGACCTTCCATTGTCTGCTGCCAGTGTTTTGTTGCTCCATATTAGACAATAGAGGCTGGTGTGGCCAAGCAGGGTTTGTCGTGGAACGGCACAATTCATCAGCCACTCAAAGTAAAAAGGTCAGGAACAGTTAAATTTGGATCCTGGGTCATGTGGGACAGTGCCGGCCATACACATGTTGCTGGGCCATTTGCACTTTTATGCGCTGCCATTGTTTGTGACTCACATGCCTGTTGACTCCTGATGGGCCAGTCCACCTTTAGGCAGGGTCCCAGGTTCTGGTGGCATGTCACCTCGTCATTCTTCTTTTGATAATAGATCAATAACAGAGTTTTATCAAGGATTTGTAACTATGCCATTGATCTTTTCAAGTGTGTTTAAATGTGATGTGTATCTTTTTGTTTTTGGTGTGGTTTTAAAAGTTGTTAAAAAAGTTTCAGCTTTCTGCTGTGGTCGAAGACAGGGCCTAACCACTCACTATGCCATCTCATCACCATTTATATTCTACGAAAAGTTACACAAATTTAGTGGTTTTTAAATAAGTGTGACCCATTGCACTGGGTGCACACGCACTTTGTGCAGAGTTGAGAGTTGCTTTGCTCTGTATTTGGAAAAAGAATAGCAGTGGAAAATAGTAAATCTGTCTATTGATGAAGCAGGTTCTGGCGTATCCTTAAAACTGAGTGGTGATTCAGCTAAAGGCAGTCTTTAAATCAGAATTTGTGGCACGTGTTTCCTTTTTTCCTTTGTTTTATTGGTTAAGAGGAAAATAAAGTTCCCTTAATTCATGAGTTTGACACTGATTAATTCAAGCTCAACAAAGATGCTGCAACAGTCCAATCTCCAGCATGAATGAAATCACTCAGTCTTGTGATTCTGCATTCACACAGTTACCGTTTATATCTCATTGATCCACACAGCACAAGTTCAAATAGGAAGGAAAGATCAGTGACAAGTTAATGGCTAATTGATTGATTCTGTGTTAGCATGTGCTAAAAATGGGCCTTTGAGATGCTATGATTCATGTTTTGGTCCATTTACTAAATCACACAAACTTTATATTGTTATTGGCAGCAATTTTGCAAGCACTGCTCCTGTGTTTCTATTTTTGTCAAGGCAGCCATCAGCTTCCATTCATCACCATTTGGCATGAAAATCACTTCATCCCCTCTAGAAGCGTATGTAGTTAATTGAACTGTGTGATTATCTGATATCTCATTCACTTATGATCATGCTTCTCTTGCTTGATGGCACTTCTGATGGAAGTGGAATTATCTTGGTCTTATCCGCCTACTTCATGGAGCTAATTGTGTGGTTTGTTTTAGGACGATGCAGATAACCATGGGGGTATCAATGACCTGTATCCTTCCCACCCTGAGTAAAAAGTTTTAATAAATAGACCCTGATCCAAAAGGATGTGGAGGTCGTATTTTAAATGTCCAATATTTGAGCTTCAAAAGCAACTTGCAGTGTTCTTTGGTAGGAGATAAATCCGTCTTCAGAAACAACTTCCAGAGTAAACAACAAATATGATTTAATTTTACTAAGAGCTGTGGTTTTGGTAGGGTTTGATTTAGGCAGACATCACCTCCCTCCAAACAGTGATGTTCTGTAATTGAAGGAGACTGGTTTCTGCTGAAGAAGAGAAGCAACATACGAGCAGTATTGTGTGGTCTGTGGAAATTCCTCATGAGGAACATGCTGACCTAAAGTCTGACCTGTAAGCGTTAGCTTTTATGTGTGGTTGTGCTGTGGAGTGTGCTATGGGCATTTGTTTATGAGTCTGTGCTGTAGCATTAGTGGGGGCCCCAGTATCACTAATCCTGCCATGTGCTTGCTGGAGCCATTGTGTAAAACTCGATAGGTGATCTGTACAGTTTAGTTTCATTTTCTGTTATTTCTTTTTCACTTCACTGCTGCAGGTGAACATGCAGATAAGGATCATGCATTGCTCAAGAGGTATAGGCAGATAAGATAGTGACTGTGCCCCTCTAACTTTCAGTTAACTTGTTACTGTCATAACCAAATTGTAACATTAATTGGTTAATTTCTTCTACAAAATCTGTTTATGAACTAATTCATCCTAACACTGACTAATAAAATAGTAATAATAATGAAGCTAAAAACATTTAGTAATGATGTTATGTGCTGCATACAGACACATTAAGGTTTTATCAGGTTTATATTATTGTTCACTGCATGGATGCTATGACAGGATATGTGGGACATGTGGCTGCTCTGGGGTTAGACCCAGTGACCTTTCCTTTTTCTCGTGAGACCATCAGTCGCACCAGTGGGCTGTCCTCTCCAGTTAGAGGCTGTAACTACAACAGAGGATTAATGTGTTCACATTGGCTGCTTGGACATTGTTTAAACCCCCAGGAGTCTCTGAAGGTAGGGCTCCCAGCTAAGGAGACCCCAACCAGTCTCATCAAGCAGAACGCACCTAATCACAATGTATTTTTTCTCCAACAGACTGTAACACTATGTTCAGTCAGACCAAAACACTCTATCTGAAGGAACTGTTATATCTCTCATGTATCTAGAGTGTATTTACTAGAGATAGTGACAGCCTACAGTCTACAGTGCTTTAATGGACAGGGGTGGATCCAGGAAATAAATCTGTCAACCTCAAGAGCAAGAGTGCAACAGTGGGTGTCAATGTGCACAAGCATGTGAGTGTTTATGAGAATTCCCAGCAGGATTCATAGAATGGATTTAGTCAGAAGTGTTAACCCCTCTTCCCGTAAGTCCCATTTCATGCTGGGACTTGTGGCTTTTCGGTTTGACATGTGTACTTCCCTGGTATTTCGACATTAAATGATGCATTCATACCCACACACCCATATACACATACAAAGTGAAGAAAGTTGCTCGATTTTCCTTTCATTTCTGAGTAAAATCTGAGCAAATCACACGCTTCTTATTTTGAGTCTCAATCTTTCTCTGTGATTCATCTATGTCATTTTTTGCAGGTAGTTCTTGGCTGGTAAAGCAATGTCACACATGCTCCAACCACCATTTTGAAGCACATACAGGCCCTGAGTTCACAATTCATCTAGTCGATGAGGAGAGGAACAAAGATGGGCACTGTGCTCTCGCTGTCAAAATGTGGTTGAAAATGTCTCAATTTCACGCCATGGCTGCATTGTTGAAATGTATAAGAAACTAACAACAACCTTTGTTGTTCTGAACAGTCTGGAAACTTTCTGCATACAAGTTTTTTTTTCCAACGTTGCAGTGTCCCAATGAGGGGAGTGTTTTAGTAACATGTTTTCTCTACTTTGTGTTCCATTCAGTAAATATTGTGCAGTCAAGACCTAGTCTGGCCAAACACCCCCTCACGATACTGATAGGGCCTGTTTATGGTTAGAGGCGACAGTGAGTTAAGGAGGATTACATGTGACTGTTGGTGCAGTTATTTAGTTTACCTCCCTCCTTGCAGACACTGAGCTCCTTCCACCGATGCTTATTAGCTTAGTGCTGCCTCTGATTTTAGAGTAAGTGGGGCTGTTGTGCTAGTGCAGGCATGATGCCTCTTTTTTGTAAAACCACTTCCTGACAAATGATTACGTAATGCAATTTTCTGTTTCCTGTATTGTGTGCTTTTTATTGTCTTCTCCTTCTCAGTCACAAAAGTTGTCTTGCAAGCAAGTACTCTCTGTCCCTGGAGAGTAGCAAACTTTTTAATAGAACAATAATAACACCTTTTTAGCCCCAAACACCAAGGTGGGACCGTAAAGACCAGAGATGTGGAATGTGATTCTGGTGTTACTGTGGGAAAGTGGCACAGATGTCTAAATGAGCACTGACCACATTAGTGTAATAACAGCTATTTCCTCCTGAATTTATCCTGCAAGCCATGCAGTCCACCCCCCCCCCCAGATCCATTTAGTAAGACAGGCGCTCCCCTTGCCATGTGATCCAGAGCTTGTGGAGTGAGTCTGAGGATGAGGACCTCACCACAAGCCCTCCCCCACACCCCTTCCTACCTCAACCAAAAGTGCAGACATACTGAGATTCCTGTCAGTGCCTCGGGAGAAATCACTCCTGACACCAGTTCTCAACACAGGATATTCGTTCATTTGGGACTGACAGAACTTCAAAGCAGCATTAAAAGGTTAAATGGGAAAAAAAAGCTCAACAAAAATCTAACGCGATAACTTGAGGACTAGATCCAGGCTTGTTATTGTCTCCATTAAGACTTGGAGAATGGTACTGACTGTGACGACCCTGATGAAGGCACTCTCTCAGACAAAACATTGGGGCTGTGTTGTGTGACCTTGGAGGATTCCAGCAGTCTCTTGCAATTACTTATTTATATTGTGAATTACTAAAGGCTGATTTGTTAAATTGAAGTAGATAAAATTATTAGAAAACTGTTGTCCAACTTTCTTAGAAGTAGAAAAGTTAACTCGTGTAAAATCATTACATTTACATTGCTGAATGAAATGTCAGAGATCCTCGGTCCATCTCACACTGTAAAAAAAAAAATGCTTTGATTGCATCTGAAAGAGCAATGCAGAACAGAAATGTGTGTGATGACAACCAGTGCAGCATCTGTGTTTTCTCACCCTACAGTCTGCTAGGAAGGAGAGGTCAGGCTGATTAGATAACTGTTGTGTGTGCAGAGGAGCCTGCTGGGCTCAAGGGGGGGGGGGGTCCGGCCCCTGATACACGTGTGCTCGTGCAACCATAAGATTTAAGTGGTGTATACACAGCTTTGTGTTCTTGACATTAAGCAACATACTCATTGGCTGACGGGAACAGTTGAGAAACTAGCAGAAGTTAGCAGTTGTGCAAGAGCATGGTGCTGGTTTTTCAACCACATATGCTAATATTCAGCTAAATCTATATCTGCTTACCTTGTTTATTCGTTCTTGGTGCAAAATGTTTAAAAGTTTAGATAATCAGTGTATTTATCTGAAACTGTTAGATTAAACAGTGATTTCCTATGTTTCTGTTCCTGTGAACTTTAGCCTACTTGAAAATAGCCATGAATGCCTGGTGATCAGATAAAGGTTGTGCTGAATACACAGCCTGAATACTGACTGACTCATTAATATGGCTGTGCGTAATGCTTGGTGTTGTGTGGTTGCCTTGAAATGACTCATTAAGACCAGCCCCGAACAAGTACTAGTTTGGATGGGAGACGCTGCTTTGGGATGATGTGAGCTCCCTCAGTATCAAATTGCCCCAGTTTGTTTTCACAACAGCCCAGGTCTTTAAGCCTGTCCTTGACTCGTTCACATGGCCTCAGACCTTCAGCGTTCCAGGTGGGGTATGAATAAAGTGCCGCTGACTGACTCTCAGGTTATGTCAATAAGGTTATAGCACCATGTGCTTTCTGTTGTTCACTCTCACACTGTGTCGACTCCTCGCTGATGACACATCATTTGTGAATTTGTCCACAGCAGGACAAATGTTTCACACATTTGTTTTTTACAGTCAAATGCATTTTTTTTAGATTTGAATTTTACTTTACACATAACTTTGAAATATGATGCTGCAGGACTGTTAGAATGGTGTTACTTTGTTGATCAAAGGCATCCTGATTTAATGTGTAGCTCTACTGATTGTTTTGTCCTGGTGCAGAGGACCAGCCTTGTCAGTTAATGAAAACACCACGTCCTTGTGGAGGAGGAAAACAAAAAAAATCACAGGATGATAAAGTGGAATTCCTATCTAGGTCAAGTTAAACATAAAAGACACTTCACTGTTTTAGCTCCTGTCTTCTACTAACTGATCCACTCATTGTGCTTTTATAAAATCACGGTGGCATGAAAGCACACTGCATCTACATAACAATCCATTTACTGTTACTGAAAATGTTTTTGTCCACTTCTCCATCACTAGTTGCTACACAGGAAGCTGGCACGACATGCCCCAGTGGGAGTCAAAGAGACTCCACCAGACGTTCAACTTCCACTTCTTTACCTCCTAATTTGCATGCAGGACAAATACCAGAAAAAAACACCAATAAACCCAGCAGTTATGTGCTGTAATATGTATCTAGTCTTCACATTAAATGGGAAATAGGAAGGCACTGTGCCACAATGCTGAGTGTGGTGTTCAAGTTCAACATTTAAAATGAGTGTCAAAAGAGCATTTTACTCATTTAAGACAAAAGGTTTCACTTGTTTTAGACAGTACATGACTTTTATTCACTACTGTGGCATGAGTGCAGTATCTGGTATTCCATGTCAGTGCATTTAATGGCAATTTAATACATAACACAATTTAATACAGTCTACAATAAATGCCACCAGAACAAAAAAGGCACTTCTGTGACCTATTTGTAGTTCACAATAAAAAAAAAAAGAAAAAAAAAAAAGAAGCCATGTACAATTTATAGCTTGATATAACTTTCTGTTAATTTAATAGATACTATTCTAAGTTAGCACCACAACTTACCATGGAAATGTTCAAATATACAGGCACATGTAGAATTTAATATCATAACTGTCTTGCTGTTCAGTGATCGCATTCCCTTCCAGGTCACTGGCAGGGTAATTGTGCTTAACACAATTTCCACAGGAAAGGGAAATGAATAAGTTGTAATAAATAAAGTAATAAATCCACAGATGCGAACAAAGAGTACATGTAGCAGTAATACTGCAGAGCAGTAGTCAGTGACAGGTCCAAACATTTACCCTGAGATGAAGACTAAGATCAGATATTTCTTGGCAGCTGCTCCCTGAAGCACTCCAAAAGAAATCCAATCCTGTGGTCCCATGGAGGTTTGTCTGCCTATGGAAGGATTTTAATACAAGCCCACCATCACACTGAAGACTCATTATGGAAGACCTTAGCTTTCAGATTCCTCAGGCTGCACTGCAGGTTGGAGCTGGTTTCTGATTGCAGGGCCTCGGAGAACTTGACATCATACATGCGGCTGACCGTAGACTTTCTCTTGATGGAGTTCTGGATGGTCTCTGAGGTGAAGTAGTAAACAATTGGATCAAAGCAGCAGTTGGATACAGCAATGCAGAGGGCTACTGGGTAGATTGTTCGGACCACAGACTCCACATAGCAGCCTTTTAGAGTTTTGGTGCGGACCAGAGCATAGAAAACCAAGTTTACATTGTAGGGGATGAAGCAGAAACAAAAAATAACGAGATGTACAATTATCATGCGCAGGATCTTTGTTTTGTTCAGCTTCCCCCCACGGCTGATGGTTTGGGGGCGACGCAGGATCTGCAACACCATAATGGAACAACAAACGTTTAGTAGCAGTGGGATGACAAAGCCCACTGTTTCTATGAATATCACCACCTTGGAGAGGTGAGCCTTCCACTGCTTGGAGGAGAAGTTCTCGAAGCAGAAGGTTGATTTTGTGGTGTTGTTCTCTTTCGAGGTGGTCTCCAACATGAAGCCTGTGGGGAGGCTCCCCGACAACACCAGCACCCACACAGCAATGCACACTATCCTGGCATTGCGTTTAGTCCTAAGCGTCCTTGAGCGAAAAGGGTGCACAATGGCTAGGAAGCGATCCACACTGATGCAAGTAAGAAAGAGGATGCTGCCATACATGTTGGTGTAGAACAATGAGACTGAAACCTTGCACAGTGTGCTGCCAAAGGGCCAGTTCTGGTTGATGAAGTAGAAGACCCTCAGGGGCAGCGTGAAGACAAACAGCAAGTCAGATACCACCAAGTTCATCATGTAAGTAGTGGTCTCGTTCCTCAGCTTCAGAGTGCAGGTGAAGATGTAAATGGCCACAACATTGGTAATCAGGCCCACCACAAATACAATGCTGAAGACAGTGCTGTACAAAGGGTATTTGAACCCATCGTTCTTGTCACAGGTAGAGCTGTTTGCTAAGTTATTGTCCACCCACGGTGTGGCTAAAATGTAAGTCGAGGGGGTAGTGTTGTACATTCTGAGAGACAGAGTGGAGGGATGAGGGGTGTCTGTTATGTAATAGCTATATAATGAAAGGGCTGCCCTGCACAACAAATCCACCCTGAATGGAGAGAAAAGCATAGAACAGGATGCACTGAAAGACACTCAGGCCATTCACACAAAGATCTTTTCCCAACACCAGGGTCCACGTTAGAGAAGAGTGCTGCGCATGGTCAGCATGGTTCCCTCCTTTGTATTGATGTTAGTTGTTTTGGGTGTTAACCTCATGTTGAAAAGACCCCTCACAGAGGACAGAGATTCAGGCTGGAGCGTCCTCCCCTCCCCCTGTCCTATCTCTTCACACCAAGCTGCACCTCACAAGTTGCAGACCGATCTTTACTCACTCAGACAAATCAGTCACATAAATGCTTCCCCCTTCTCACTCAGTAGTTGGATAGTCCGCAACCACCACAAGCTGCTGGGTCCACAAAAGCCACAAGAAATCCACATCAAGGTCTGTTAGAAGTTGTCCTCATGGCATAATCCTTCCACTTTGTCAAAATTCAATCTGGTGTTTTTGTCCTTTTTTGATTTTTTTTTTTTTTAGCTCCACAGCAGCAAAGTTGTCCTCAGCTTTCCACTCCTCACAAGGTCCTGACCACAAACCACAAGGCTTCTACCCAGGAGTAACACTGAAGCTTGAGTTGAGCTCCTGCTGTCTGTCTGTGCATGCCACAATGTGAATGTGCCTCAGGGTCTGTTTCCTGTCCCCGATCTTTCTTTTTTTCTTTTGCGAACTGGCTGAGTCACTCAGTATCTACTTCTCCCTCTCCTGCTCGCTGCTCTTGTCAGCCTCTAGAGTTTTGCTCTGCTCGCATCCCTCAGACAGAGCTCGTACTTCTCTTTTGTGCCTGTGTAGCAGACAGTTTTTGTAGTTTGAGTGGAGAGCAGCTGTAGTAACTCCTCCCACGGCCTCCAGCCCAGCTCCTCCTACTCCTTTGTCTGCCCTTACAGTTAAAGACTCAGTAGGAACAACACTGGCTTGTGAGGGAATTCATCAAGACTTCATCATGTGCTCAACAGCATCTTGATGCAAAGATACATGTTGAAAATAAATGTGTTGATATATTCTTACTTGAGAAGCAGGTTAGCTAGTTACAAATGTTATATTAATTGTAAAACACCAAAACTGACAAGCTTATTTTAAAACAGCTTCCATATCAACTTGTTCAAAGTTCATTAAAATGTTCCTCTATTAGGACAAAGACTACAGTTCATTGTCAGATATGAAAGATGTAAAAGAGAAGGAAGTACTTCAGCCTGCATTATAAATTAAAACACAACATGATTGAATAAATGTCCCACTCCTCCAGATGTGTTTCTGCGGCTAATCCGTACAACCTCTTACAGAATCAATGCTTGAAAATAACTACACACATTGTACAACTGTACACTTCTATTCCACCGTACCACCACCATCATTGTTGCAAAACCCTCTAATGCTTTTTCAGTTTCAACAGTTTCAAGTTTCATTTCATTTAATTAATTCAAGTAATTTTTATTGTTCCGCCTCAATATTATTTAAAGCACTTGTTTTTTAACTGTGTTTTGAAAGGTGCTATATAAACCAAGCTTATTATTATTATTATTATTGTTATTATTATTATTATTATTATTATTATTATTATTATTATTATCATCTCCCACAGAGCTGCAGATCAAGTTTAAATCTGATCTAAATAATTGAGCAGAGTAATGCAAAACTGAAAAGCAGTTACTTTTAATTGTGACATTTTAAGTATGTTTTACCATTTTACTGCTCATGTTTATGTGCTTTCACTTGAATGCAGGACTCACAATTTTTTATGTTGTCAAGTTGATACTTTAACATAACAATCACCATGAAATCTTGTTGGTGCTTGATTTGTTTTTTCTTCATCAGTCGAGCTGTTACTGAAGACGGGGGGGTCAAAAGTGCCGGTGAAGGGGTCAGCACACCCCTGGCTTTGCCTGAGGTGACTGCCTCCACAGGTCTGATTGGAGGTCACAAGAAAACTGAACTGTCTCCTTGTTGTTTTTTTGTGTGGCTGTGTGGGCAGTGGCTCTGCTAAAGAAGAACAGTGTTTTATTCTGAGAGGGGACACTGGAACTGAGAGCTTTCTCTGTCCGGCGGTTCTTCAGCTGCTTCTGTCAGTCCATGCCCACAGCTTTCTCTTCTCAGCCCTCTCTGTGAAACCTGCATTCAAGCTCAGCTTTAACAGAAGATCTCAACTTGGCAGCCTGTAGAAACACTGGGGCTTTTGTAGCAAATGAAGTATCTTAGCAGGGAGGAATCTGAAGTTTAGAAATAATTAGTCTCAGACAACATGAAAGTGCTCTCTGCCTCTTGATTGGCAGCCTGGTGAGTGGCTATTGTAAATCATTTGAATATATTTGTGTTAGATGGCTGTTACTGTTTCAAGTAGGAAGTACACTAGCTGGTTGAATTTCCCATCACTGAACACATGCTTGTGTGGCAGATCAAACAACATTTTTTTCCCTGCAAAATCTATGTTTTGTGCTTCATATTTGCATAGACTCATACAAACAAAGTTGTTCAGCTGCTTTTTATGGCTTCCAATAATATTTCCCCATGTGGAAGTGACTCCAGTAGTACAGTGATGTGTGTTCTGGTTTAGTAACATGACACTAATCCATAGACTTCCCAGAGTTACCAACAATATCCAAACAAATGAAGGGAAAAATCTTGAGAATCAAAGAGACAGTGGGTGTTTTATGGCCAGTGCGCCTCTCTTTGTCCGTCACAAAATAAACACCATCAAGGCTGGAGTGAAACATTCAAAAGCATAGAAAGACCTGTACTATTGTCTTTGACTCGCAAAATAATTCCATCCAGCACATAAAAACAAGCTCTTCACATGCAAGAATGTGGTTGCTAAACAAAAACATGTGCCTGAAGTCCTGCAACTGTTAAATTTCTCACAATGCCAGGAAATAGTCTGGCACCCCCAAGGCCAAGACTTGAATGCCTTCAAATACACGAGGAAAATGCCCAAGAAAGTTAGCAAGTGACATCATGTTGCTGTGTAATGACAGTCAGCGTGTGGTCAGACTGATGGCGATTTCAAAATTCAGAAATGCAAAAAGGAGAGTTATTACATGAGTTCAAATTTCACTTTAAATCTCAAAATAAGATCAAATCACACTTCTAATGAATTGTTGCACAAAGCAGAGAGAGAGAGAGAGAGAGAGAGGGCAGGTTAACAACACTTCCACTGATGCATCCAACCAGCCTGGGGCACATTTTAGTCATGAGACCACTACAGCTAAGTAAATGTGACTTAATGACTTGATCCTTCAGCGTCAAACCTCATTATGTTTGATCAGTGCAACATGAAAAACAAGCATCTCAAAACAAAAGCTGCTTAAAAAAAGAAAAAAAGATTTTAACTTGGCACAAGGACAATCTGGATGCACTGCGACTCAAAGGGCCTTTGGCTGATTCTCTTACTTTCACCTTGGAAACGGAGGCAGTACCAAGGTTTGTGTTGGCATCTACAGACAAACAAACAAGTCAAACCAGCACAACCAAGCAGAACTGCAGTCCATACACAAACTCCCCCCCGAGGCCAAGTAAGGAATCTGTGTGTAGGAAAATATGAAACTAAAACAGAGTTTTAGTCATAATTTAGCATAATTTTAGTAATAATTTTAGCTGCTTTATTGAACAAACATTCCCCACCCACCCACAAACAGTGCACTTTCCCAACGCAACAACTGACTGAGTGTACCTTAATTTAAAAAGGACCTTTTATCAACTCAGTTTCACATCTTTTTTTTTTTTACTATCAAGTCTCTTTAAAGCTTACACCCCACCACTGCAGTTCAGTAGGTGAGATTATCACAGGCTTTTTGGTTGAACTGGATTAGAAGACTTACAATTAACCACTTGACTATTATCTCATTTTCAGGCTATAGTTATGATTCTACACATAAAGTTGTCAAGTGAACGTGTCAAGGGGTGAGTGTGTACATATGCAACTCAGTATCAGTAAAACATTCACTAATGTGATATTAATGATATTAAAAAATTTAGATCATGTTGTAAAAATGTTATGCTTAAAACACAAAACTCTATTTAAAAGGGGTTGTGTAGTTGTCTGGCACCAGTGGTCTGGATGCTATATTTTGTTTAAAACTCTCAGCTGTTTTCACACTTTCACAGGAGACTGTAATACTGAGTGAGCTGACTACACTCACCATTTACCTAGTTCTTTCTTGAGGGTAAAAAAAATAGAAGGCTCTGCTGCACGGTAGATTAACTGCAGGTACTGAAGTTATTTCTGAGGGAAAGACAAGTCAGCTGGTGTTTGTCTACAGTTCTCACAGATGCTGAGGCAGTTAACCTAAGAAAAGAACTGAAGTAAAACTAACAAGTTCCTATCTGCTAAAGTGTCAGTTATTTTTAAACCACATGATTTATCAAATTACGGGAAATGTAAGGTGTGGAAAGTCAATCCACTTCATCAATCTGCTTTAGGATCTTTGCAGATTAAGATTTTACTTGTATATAATGTATAATTAGGTTATAAGGTATAATACATTGGCCACCATTAAATTATTAATATGATCTCCTACTCATCAGCTACAGCATTTAGATGTTTCTTCTCTTCATGCCGTTGTGAACACCTTGAACAACTTTTATTATACAGTTTGAATGTAATGATGTATTTTTACATGGTCTCTTCTTCTCGTTGTGACCAGAATGAATGCTTTATTTAGAAAATATTTATCAACGTGTGGTGAGGATTGTGTGGCAGCGTGCCAGTTTCAGTTAGTAATTGTGTCCAGTTCCTCATTTCTATTATTTGTGTCAACTATAGAGTAACTGGTTGAATACTTAATTCTATACTATTAAAAGGCCCAATGTGAAGCCCAACCAGGTGAAGTGTTTGTTCTGTTACATTGTTAATAGTCTATTGTGTCTGTTAATAAAAAGCCAAAATAACATGAGTAATCTCTTTCTTGTCTTACTGTTGACTATGTGTTGTTACCCTTAAAGCCATAAATGCACACAAATTGAACAACATTTGTTTTGGGAGTGGCGATTGGCTGGAAACCAAGTAACTGAATCATCATCTGTGAACTGCTGATCTGGCCTTGATCACAATATGCCCCAACATACTGTCAGTGAGGGCTCAGCACACCAACAGGCTGATAATGTTCAGTTCTAGTGGAGACTACCAGAAATACAATCAGCCATCTTTGATAGAAAAATTATCTCGATGGTGTCCCTGTTATTCTGACCACATCCTAACACATACCAACTTCTTGGTAAGCACTTTAAGGAAGTGCTTACCAAGTAAAATACTGTAAAGTTGCACATGAGGAGGCAAACAAGTATACATGCAAATATCAAGAGTTTCCTCTCACAGTGAACTCATGCTGAAAACGTTAGGTCTCAGTTTGCAAACACGGCCCAGATGACATTTTGTTGTACACTTGTTTAAATTAGCTCCATTTCCTGTTTGAATGACACGAGCAATGTTGTGCAGTTGGATAGTGAGAACGCTTCCAAAAACATTGCATTTGAGTCAATAGTACATGAATCCACATCAAATATTTCTTGCATGTTTTTGAAGAGGGAAAATGCAGCATTTGAATGCAGATGTGACAATTACAGCTTTAGCTAAAAGCACATGTGTGAAAACCACAGCAAGCACGCTGGGTACTTAGCAGGCATTCAGCACAACAATGATAAGACAACGGACAACTGCTGTCTTCTGACAGATTTAAATATGAAACTGGTCAAACACAGTTATCACAGCTTGTGTTTTTTACACCAGACATTTGTGCTAACATGATTTGTAGAGGCTGCATATTTTCTCCATTATTCTGTATTGCTTGCACAAAACTGTTAATTATTCAATATCAGAGCACAAATCGCTGCAATAACACATCCATCACACTATGATGTTATTCATTTTAATACACTTTAGATTGTCAGATGTTACCTTTAGTGCCACTGTCAGCAGTGTGCAGCATTGTCCATACAAACTGAACATACAGGCATTTTTTAGTGATTATCAAAATGTTCAAAAGAAAAACAAAGAAAAATACAATTGGCTTGTTAAAGTAAAAGCATTTTGTTACATTTTATTTAGACAGATTCAATGTGCAATCATCTGGTCACTACATTTAAAAAACATGTGGTCCTATACTGGAGGAGACTTGGGCTATATTCAACACAGTCACAGTTGGCATTTAAACTAAACTAGCACTGTTAAATTACCATGGGGTGCTACCAGGGGGAGATATAAAGAAAAGAAGCAGAAGTTTGCTGCCAACATATCAATAATTAAAAAGAAAACACAATGAACAACCAAACTTTTGTAAACATACCAAATTACGATAAAACATAACTTAAAAAAAAAAAAAAAAAAAAAAAAAAAATCAGCTGCATCTACAGTGTAACATCATTGACAGGAATCAGTATACTTGATTAAGTCAGACACTGTTTTCAGCTGCACAGAGAGGGTTAATCTGAACACAAGTAAACATGCAGTAGGTTGCCCTCATCACTCAGAATGTGTAACGTAACTGCACCTTTTTGTCACCCATCGGTCTGTTGACGGTGGCCAGAGCAACTGTCTACAGCAGGACAGAGCAAATGTTAAGTCAACACAAACACAGCAACAACAAAACGGCAACCAGAACTTTGGATGGCAAAGGTGAACGACTGCAATATAAAACACAAAAGTGGCAAAAATGTAACAAGAGAATAGATTTTATCATCAGATGTAGATTTGTTCAGAAAAAGTTCAGTTGCAGTTTTAGTAAAAACAGAAGAAGAGCTTGTGTATATTTCCTCATGAAATATTACTTCTCAAACCAGAAAGTTTGAGAATCAAGGCTTCAAAGAAAAGCAGCACGATGTGAAAGGTCAATTCACGGATGACTTGTTTATGGCTGTCACTCTGTCATTTCCTTTCACTACTGATTGTAGGCAACATACTACAGTGTGAAATACGCATTCATCATTTATTTTGCTTACTGATAAAGGGTAGTGCTCTAAAAGAAAAAAACAAAGAACTTATACTGCAGTGTCTATTGTTATGTTTAGTGTGCAGGATTTTCAGGTATCCTCTCTGGGGTGGTTGCCCACGTGCCACATCCGTCTGGTGACAAGCTTGATCAAACAAAGCAGACGCAGAATCAGCCAAGCATATGGCCGATAACAAAGATGACTGTTGCGGCGCATCTTTCTACTCTCTGCACTGTCTGCTTGTGACTGGACTAGTGGTGTAACCCAATATTTATCCTCCCTCCAGTGTGTTTGGGCAAGGTTTAGGGCAGCAGCACAGAGGCATCAGTAAGAGGGTGAAACCTTAAACCCTTCGCCTCTCCAGTGTTAACATCCCCAGCGACAAGTCTTTGAAGTGCTGATTGGCCACGTGTTTACTTTGGTCTAGGGTCAACTCTCAGCACCTCAGCGAGCTTAAACCTCATTGTGCTGAATCTGTCACTACTGGGGCACTCTAGTCAGTTTTTGAAGGCTCCGTAGCGACTGGCTTTGCTAATGAAGTTCTTGAGCAGGTCGTGGTCCATGTCTGCAAAGGCCTGGGTCTGCGTGACAGCTGTTAGGTGGTTGACGCAAAACTTGAAGCAGAACTCCTCCAGGTCCTAAAAATGAAGAGGGCTGTCTGGTCAGTGCTGAGGAGTATAACTGGCTAGCTACTGTGAAGGCACCCACCACCACCACAGTGTCTGACTGTGTGTCAGGGGCTATGAGCTTACCCGTGCCTCATACTTGACAGCAGCCGAGAGCAGAGTGATGGCGTTCTCCTCAGAGATGCCTCTCTTGATTGTTTCCTGGCACAGCCTCTTCAGCCTTGTCTCTCGGTAGAAAGTGGCCAAATCTAATAATCCTACATGCATACGAACAAAACACACACACACACACACACACACACACACACACACACACACACACACGTAAGTGTGTCTAAGACTTATGCGCTGACTCTATTCGGAGTGCTCTCAGTGTGTAAAGGACTGTGCTTCTCTGGGCTTACCAATAGCATCCTCTGGTGGCAGGTTAATAGTGTCAGTGTAGAGGTATTCCAGGAAAGCTCTGTACACCAGGTATGAGAACTGGTGGATTTCTATGGCGTCCTCATCTGTTTCGTTCAGCAGCGCGCGGAAATGCTCACATCTAGAAAGTGAAGAAACGTTTCATGTGATTAAAAGGAGGCCACTTCCTGTTTTTTTTTTTTTCAATTAGTCATTACAAGTGACATCTATGTCACACTAATGTTATTTTGCTCATTGTGGTGTAGAATTAAAAAACAATTTGTCACTTTTTAAGTACTGAAATCAAGGTTTCCATTAATAAATATTACACTTGTGAGGCAAAGCAGAGTTGTCTGCAAACTAGAACTGGATCACCAATCAATGAATATTTTCAGGAGGCAGCTTATTAAATTTCATACTGTATGGAAATCAGTGCCAGTTAAGTGAAAACATTCAGCAGTAATATGAAGTACTGTATATATGATTACCAGTCATGAAACCAAAGGAAATGGACACTTAAAATGTCCCTTCATTTCTATTAATTTGTTACATACAAGTGTTAATGGCTAAGTGTTAATTATCATGTTATGTTTACTATTTGATTGATTTTGATCATGATGTCTTCTTACCCAAGTGTGTCTTCTAAATCCCATCAGCACGTAATTGCCCCCAAAATTAACAACTGTTAACAATTTAGACATGTATTATAAAGCAGCTATGTGTCTTTTTAAATATACTATAATTGTTATTGCTACAGTGCATCAAAATGAAAAAAATGTATTTTACAAATTCATGCACTGTTGACTCATGATTCAATCTTCAGGCCATTATACACTTCCTGAAGGAAAGTGGAGGCAATCTGCCAACAACTTTAACCCGCAGGTTTTTTCCTAATTTGTTCCCTATGGTCCTCTACATTTTAAATACTGATAGCCTCTTTTCTGCTTTTTTTACTGCCAATTTCCCCTCAGTGCTATCATTTACAGGCTAAAAACACAGCCTCTCTATCATTTTTTTTCATGTCGTGGCTGAACAAACAACCAAGTGCCTCATCCTTTAAGCGCATCTCAAACGTATCATTCGCATGTGACCTTGCCAAAGCAGGCGTTTCTTGCTGCTGCATATTCGTGTGAACATGTGCACTAAAGGTTGATGTCGCAGACAGTCTGGCTCCTTCCTACTGACAGTGCAAAAGAGCAATGGGCTGGAACACAGATACTTTGTGTCAAAGTGTGGTTATAAAAAGAAAAACGGGAAACAATAGGTCTGTCTTTGCTTCCACATGACATTAACAGGAAAGAGGAGGAAAGGCTGTTTAACAGATGGCGTTTAAATATAGGAAACATAGCACAGTATTATGTATATATGTTAAATTGATTATCAAAGAAAGATCGCTCAGTGCATTGGCTGTAAATAGGGCTGCACAACTTAGAAAATGATTTGTTTGTCTTGACTTCCTGTTTCTGCAATTAACAATCACACAAGTCTGTAACATCTAAGTGCGTTTTTGTTCCCTTGAAAGTCGCAGTGTGATTAACACAGCACCTTCATCACTCATGACCAAACTCGACCTCTGAATGTTAAAAATGCACTAATGTGACCAAAATGAAAGCCAGGTTGGAGAAGCAGCTCTGGTGAGGAAGAAAGGAGAAGAAATTACCTCTTTAAAAAAAAACACAGTCAAGCAAAGATGAAAAGGGGTGGCCCAACATCAGAGAGCAAAACCTGGAGATTCACTTTCTATTTTCATCTGCACCCAAAAGTAATGCTCCCTTTTGTTACTCTGAAGAAGAACCACAATAAGCCAAGAGGTGCATTCTAAAGAAAGGCAAAATGTTTGCGCACACTGTCCACCTGACACACACTAACTACTCAAAATATCATGTGACTGGATGGGAACTGTGTAGTTTTAGTCAGTTTTTTAAGTCTTCTCTAGAGTCTATATTGCACTGAAAAATGTTTAAAAAAATAAAAGGTGAGAAAATAATCACAGCAATATGTAAGCATTGTGATTTTTGCTCATTTGCAAAAAAATCATAACAGTTCACATGTTCACTTTGGACTGAATGGGGATGTTTGTTTTGTGTACCTGATTTTCAGCAGAGCTTTGTGAACATGGATACACTTCCCATCAACCAAGAACTTCAGGTCTGAAATCTCTGGGCTGTCAAACTCTTTCTTCAAAGACTGGGCCACAGTCAGATAGTCGTCGCCATCTGACAAAAATAAACAACATATGGGTTAGTAAAAGAATAAAATAATCTATGGTTAAATATCTGCTACATAATATGTTATGTCTTATTTACGGTCCTATGACTAGTGTATTTCACTTTAAAGATATAGCACCTATATATTTAGGCTACGCAAATATATATTATTTTATCAAAATGATAAATTAGACCCTCTAGATATGATTCTCTCTAGCAGACATTAGAAAAAGGAAATTACAGAGCTAATTGGAATCACTACTTGTTCATCAAGCATGACAGTTATACAGGTAACCTTTGAGTGCTGCTGATATTATTTGGCTTGTTAGTTAAGAGAGACATGGCATTAATTTTACAGGGCAGAACATAAATAAAACAAGATCTCAAAGTGACATGTTTACTAAGTTGAGCTGAGCTTAAAAAGATCAATCGGCAGATGTATGGTTTTTTTTAAGTGGACAGGAAACAGAGTTTCCTGTTTATTTCTTAGACCACTTCCAGGAAGGTATACCTATGACACAGAGGTGTGACCACAGCATGGTATGATTACTTCTGACCAGTTACAAGATCAATGGGACAATGTGTCAAATGGTTAATAAAATTCCACTGATTATCAGGGATGTCTTAGTTTTGGGACTCTCCTTCAGTTTTAGAAATCTTTATATTCTTACACCACACTTACCCACTGAGAGGAGGTGCCATGTGACCGCTGGTGTGGCGAAGCACGCAAACACATCGTCTGTGCTGCTGAAATGGGTGAGGTGGGGGCTGGCCACAGCTTGACCCCGACACTGACCCCACATCAGAACCTGCCCACTCTGGGTCTTGGCAGCAGATGTGTGGCTGGTGTGACATGCAGCCACCTCCACTATCCTAGTGACAAAAGCAGAATTCAAAACTTTAAGTTCTACTAATATGTTGCCTTCTTATGCACACTGTAAAGAGGCAGTGAGGACTACTACTCTAATAATATTTCTCTGGAGTCGGCGATCAATCTCTTATTTCTCTCTAATGTTTTACCATTACATTTTGGGCATTTAGAAACTAAAGAATGAATCTCACAGGATGTGGTCATGCAGCACTTTGCGACTTGCTATGGTGGCAAAAAGGTGTCACTGCTAATTTTAGGCCAGTGTAAAAACAAAGTACTAACCTCTCCTTGTCTGTGTTTATTTGAGTGGGTAGAGCTTGGTTACTCTTATTGCCTGTTCCCAACTGACCATATGAGTTGGCCCCCCAGGCATAAACAAACCCCTCATCTGTAAGTGCCAATGTATGTGCATATCCACAGGCAACCTGCATATAGAGGGAAGATTCTGATTAAGCAGAATGTTGACTGAAATAAGTAATTAAATTCTCTCTCTCTCCCTCACTCTCTCACCTGGATGATGTTGACTCCTTGGAGAGCAGCAATCCTGCATGGTGTCTGCTGATTTCCATTGTTGCCCAGACCTAGCTGTCCATTGCAGTTGTAGCCCCAACCATAGATCTTCAAAAGAGGACAGATTCAGACAAAGCAAGCACTATATAAAGTCAGTGATTCAGAGGTCTGATTTCAAAGAAACTGAAGAACACTTTCTTTTTTGAAGAGAAAACAGAGCAGCTTTTGTATTATATCATATTACATTTGCCTTCTATCCTATAGTATATTGTACATGAGAGCATTGTACAAGTGCAGAAAGTAGCTTTGTCCCCTTTAAAGAAATAAGTGTAAAAACCTCCATTGGTGACTCATGTTTTTAATGTAGAAACTACTTGATATTGCATGAATATCATGGGTGTGACACACATCTTTAATAGCCTTTCCCTTAAAAGTGGCTGTTTAATGGCTGCTGACTGCCAAACACTTAACCTACTGAGAGCACTAATTCATTTATTCATCTTCACATCTGCAGACTGGTGTGACCCATTACCTCTCCGTTGTCAAGAACAGCCATAGAGCAGAGCTGACCACAGGCTATGTTAACCACCACTTTGTTCTGCAGGCAGCTGCTGACCCGGCGTGGTGTCGGCTGGTTGGCAGTAGACCCTGAACCAACTTGACCCGAGTTGTTGTAACCCCACGCATATACCTGAACACAAAGATAAAATGATCATTGTCCAAAGAAATACACAGATTGAGAAGAAAGACACTTCAGCAACACAGGACAGATTACCTCTCCGTCAGTTGTGAGGGCAATAGTGTGGTGAGAGCCACAGGCCACCTCTGTCACTCTCTTGCTAAGCAGGTTGGTGGACACCAGGGCAGGGGTCAGTCCATGGTTGGTGGTCCCATTGCCAAGTTGGCTGTACCCATTGTGGCCCCAAGCAAACACCTCACCATCTACACAGGAGCAGACAAACTTATATTCATGTTGTCACAGCAGTTAATATTTTATTAAGAGATAAGGAGCAGCCACCTAAGTTACAACACAGACTTTGAAACTGATAACTATAATGAATTTGCAGAAAAAGCACCAGAACACACACATAGAAATAGAGTTTGAATGCTAGATTACATCAGTAAGGCAGCCACTAGCATTTATTTAGTATTTTCAATTACTGTCATCTGTTTGTTAATAATTTTATTATATCAAACATTACATTTCAGAAATGTGATGCAAGAATGAATAAGGAGTCAAAACTTGATTTGAGTTGATTAGAGACTGTCCATTTCACAACCCAGGGGCAGCACCTGGAAAAAGGGAGTCATCACATCTACCCCATTCTGTTTATCAGGGGAATGAATCTGCTCATACCAGCAGTAGGGAAGGAATACAGAGGGACAATAATGGAGACCAGCACCTGCCGAAAACTCCAATAAGAGGCTTTATGGATGACCTCACCCCAACAAAATCATCTTCTGTACAAGGACGTTGGATTCTGAGGGCACTTCATGGCTTGGCAACATGAGCAAGAATTAGGTTCAACCCAAGGCAGTTCAAGAAACACTGCGATCAGAAATGGGAAAATGAAGTGAACTGCAAGTTCCAGCTCCAGGTCCAGAGGGTGGTTATATCATCAATTGGGAAGAATCCATTAAAATATCTATGGAGGTGGTATAATGCCTCTCTCATAGACAGAAGCAACACAACCATGTCAATGAAACAAGAAGATGAATGGCTGAGACAGATAAAGGAAACAGGCTTGCCAGGAAAAAGACCTGGCTCTTCCAGTGTGTTCTGCTACCAAAACTGTGGCTACTGACAATTTATGAAGTGCCTATGACAAAAAAGGGACAAAAAACACCTTTGCAGACAAAAAACACCTTTGGAGAGCCACCAACCCTCATGTAAACAGGCCTATACATCAGGTCTGGACAGTTACAGCCATCCATATCATCAGTGGTTGAAGTTCAAGGTGGCAAAGTGAATGGTTGAGGTGATGTAAAGGGTGTGGGTGTCACCACAAGATCAGCATGTAGTTGGACAGCTGACAATCAGTGGCACAGGCAGAGATCATACTGAAGTAGAAGTACGTTATCTAGAAACGTGCATCAGGAGACAAGGGCTCAGAATCACACACTTCCAACAATGGGGGAAAACACATCTAAGACAAGCACAGCCCATCAGTCCAGTTCATCAGGGAGGGGGAAAAAACATTTTCCTCCAAGAGGTTAAAGAAGAACCTCTTGCAGCTGGCAGAATGTTGGGGGTTTGTTGGCTGGACGAGACGAGACGAAGCCCTGAGAAAATGGGCAGTGACTGACCATCGCTGTTGACTGGAGGACGTTGTGGTTAAGATTCGAAACATAGAAAGAAACTTGGCAACATCTTCTGCTGGCCAAACCCTTAGTCACAAGAAAGTCACTGAATGTGTTAGCATCTAGATGCATTTAAAAGCGCTGTTTCTACACCCTGATTGAACAGCACCTGCAGTATACAGTTGATTGGACATAATATAGGAAAGGCACACAACTATCTATGTGAGTTCTCACAGATGACAGTGCACATCAGAGCAAAGATTAAACTTGAGGTGGCAGGAACAGCCTGCAAAGCTCAGAGACAGGGTTGTATTGAAGTGCACAATCTGGGGAAGGGTACAAAAACATCTGCTGCATTGAAGAGTGTGCTCAACCAGGACTTCACCTAGAGCTGGCTGCTCGACTGAGCACTGATTCGTTTTTTCAAGGTCACCTTAAATACAATCTGTATTTACTTTTTAATGCAAAATTGTGCTACTAGTTTACCATTAAATAACAACCTACATTACACTGAACTGTTAAATGCTAGCGTACAAGCCAAACACTTATAACCTAAAATTTTCCTAGTCAAAACTGAAAGCGTCCTGCTCTAATAATTTTATTTATCTTTAAATATTATAAATTAACTTGGGGAATTTTATTGAAAAAATATTTGAACAGCAATGGCACAGCAACATCATAAAACCAGACTGTAGACATCTGCATCTGTCGACTTGTTTGTCTGTGATGTCATTCCTCTGCCTTCTGAGGAAATTTTGCCCTTGGGGGACAAATAAAAGTTTTCTGAAGTGGATTACCTGCAGTGGCGATAACCACATGTGGTCCTGTTCCATAGCTTAGGGATACAATCTTCTTTCCACACAAGACATCAATCCTGCGCGGCTCGATGGTGCTTTGAAGGTCCCCGAGCCCTAAACAGCCGCTGCAGTTTGTACCCAAAGCAAAGACCTGCAAACAGCAAACATCACTGCTGAAATGCTTTTCTATGTATATATCTATATATCTATATATAGATATATATATATATTCTGGTGGTTACTGATAACTGGTAAATATCCAGTGAGTTGACATCATGAGAGGACACATTAAATTAATGAAAATGTTTTTTTTTACAGTCTTTAACAATGTTTTAAAATATCAATGTATTTGTTTATTATTGTTTTCATTGATTTTCTGGCTCATAATTAGCCAGTGCAGAGATCTTGACAATTCATTTTGTGTTGAGGGATTCACTGATTAATGGACGAATCATTCCAGCATTATTCACAGCCAAATTAAACTACATCTGCAGCCAATGTGTAATCTTTTGTGAGATTCTGTTACCGAAAACATTTAGTAGCATCTGAAGTGAAATCCACCAAAATGTGTTGTTTTACACCAAAATGAGCTGCTTTGAAACATAAACTGTTTGGGCTGCAGGGACAAACAAATGAGCATGGGTGGAAAGATGAGGGACGCTCTCCACCTTTCCATGGGATAAAAATGGAGCTTGCTTGGGTATTAGGCCTGTATGGCTAAAGATAGCCTCATTCTATCTGCTTATCCCTGTGCCTGGACTGGAACTGCACCTTGTGTCAACCAGAGAGTGAGAGGCCTGCAATGTTTTTCTATCCACTTCTAAATGGAAAAAAATGATTACAAATCTGTATTTTAAAAAGGAAATTAAGTCTATTAATTCATGCAGAACATCTTAACATAAACAAAAGGATTAAAGACCCACTGCTTAAAGCCTAAGTCTTACCTCATCATTAACTGTGACATAGAGGGCTTCATTTGCAGCACTGCCAAAGACACAAGCCTGCCGGATAAGCCGTAGTTCCTCAGGAGGGAGGAGTGCAAACACTGGCCACTTCCCCACGTCCAGCATACTACTCAGCTAAGAAAGGAGGAGAAAACACAGTCATACAGACATGAATATGAGTCATCCAAATAGTTTCATTTCAAAATATAATGTACAAAAGCTGGAAATGTGGGAAATGTGGAAAGATATAAAATAGCTAAAATGTTCCAGGACTGTTGTATTCTGTATTTTCTGCATTTATTATTTTAACGTGTGCGTTCTTGAAATGTTGTACTTTGGGTATTCTTTTTTCAAAGGATGAACTAACTAACGGAAAAGTAATATGCTGAGTCACAGTCATGCACAAATACACTGAAGATGTCACATTGAAGTCATTCCTGTGCCGGTTAATAAATCCTTGACTGGATGCAAATCACACTGTTTTTTATTTTAAAAAATGTCTGTCAAAATCAGACCAAAAGAAGGTCAAAGCAGAAGTACTGCACAGTCTGCAGCAACAAATGCATATACTGAAAACTGAGTGGATAAATAATCCACTAGCTGATTTTTAATATCTCATAAGAGCCCAGGGACACAGACAGGCACTGGGCACTGAGCCCAGTTTGGTGGACAGATTGAAACATGGATGTGTATTGACTGAGGTAAACCCATTAACCTGTGTTTACTGACAGAATGAGTGAAGTCCAGGTTATGTTGTCTCTACTTTTTTCTTTCATCTGCAATATCTAAAGCTTTAAAATAATATTTCCAGAACAAAGGATAACCATATATCAAGATTGGACTTTTCTTTTAAATTCAGATCGTGATGTTGTCAGGGTGGTATAAGCAGACCACATAGATGGATCAGAAACAGATTGGCTTGTTTTGACCCCACCAAGATCAATACATGCTCATAAAATCTACCTGTCTCATTGTTAAAGCTGCCGCCCACCAAACTCATATCCAACCCTATGTAAAAGGCACATAACGGTCTTTAACATGGCTATCATCGGCACCGGGCGCACCTGTGTGTCATAACAAACAAACTCCCCAAATCATCTGTTTCTTCTCAAGCTATATCTGACAAAGCTACAGTGGTTGGATCTCAATGAACAATAACACGAAGTTGCACTTAGCATGAACCCACGCCTCCCCTCCTCAACCACACGCAGCTTATACGAGATGTTCAGCACTTCACAGGATAAACAGGATACCAACGAACAGCGCAAATAAAAGAGGTTTACAAGCCAACAACGTCAAACCTGTGGTAGCAGGTAACTTATCAACTAGAAGAACACTGTCCAGCAAAAACACTGTCAAGCTAATTAGCGTACGGGGTGTTGTTGCTGCTGGGAGCCGCCGAGGGCTCAAACTGTTGACATTACCTTGCAGTTGTTCTAGCTAGTGTTTCGTCCGGGATGTTGTTTTCTAATCGACAGCGCCGCTGAAAAATCGTCAGCCAACATGTTTGGCGGATCAAGTTGCTGGTAAAATCATGTCGGTAGTCACAGATAATATAACTTCACATCAGTTGCTGCGGTTGCACCTTGTTGTAGTTAGCTTTAATCGCTACACCACCGACTGTGTTTAAAAAAAAAAAAAAAAAAAAACACCACCTCCTTACTTCCTGTAGATACATGGTGCGTTCACAGACAGTCAAAACTTTGCACTTCTAATGTTTATTTCTTATTTATGTATTTATTTCTTATTTGTTTTCTTATTTCTTTCTTCTTCTTAAGCTGCACAAAAAACTAACAAATGAAAAAATGTGGGCGATACGACATATATGCCGAAGCCAGCTGTCCACGATCTTTCTCATAGGCTCCTCCGGAATTAATACGGTGCAATGTAATGTAACTACTTTTCACTCCCGATTTTAATAACTACTACTTAGATATTAGTTGCAGAAGAAATACGGTGCTCCTTTATGAAGTCCAGCAGGTGGAGCACTGGAGAGGCCTTATCCTTTAAGCTACACGTCAGTGCAGGACACACGCACTTGACTGATTTACAGACACTGACATGCACATATTTTATTTTGCAATAAAATATGTGTAGGGAAACATCGTTTGTGCCTTAAGATATAAACCTTAAGAAAATATTTCAAACACATTTATCTTTGCACTTTGCACCTTTGTCGGATAAAAAAAAAAAAAAGAAAGTGTGTGTATTCGACAAAGTAGCGTATCAACATAAAAGACATATATGAGAGACATAGAGACATAAATTATAGTAGTGTCTGTGTAACCAGGCTTGCTATATATTGTCACATATGAAAAGAATTTCATAGATAGATAGATAGATAGATTCATATATAAATGCAATAAATTTTCAGTTTAAATCAGTTTAAGATAATGACAAATATTGGTACTTAAACTAATTCTATTCGTTGGCAGGAAACATGCTAAATCGATATGATGCTGTCCAGGTGCACCGGAAATTTCCGGTAAGAGGCTTGCTCCGGTTCAGCATGTAGGGCGACAGTGGAAGACCGGGTCTGACAAGTTCGCACAAGTGAATCACAAATGAATTTGCCGGCCCACACAGCTCACTGCGACTGACTCGGTGGACGAACCGACCACAGACACGTCAACCTTAAGGTTTTCCTTAAAGTCATGAAACTGTAGTAAGACATGTGTAGTTCATTTTAACTTTCTTAGACAAGGCTCACGGAAGCAAGCAAATGAAATGAATGTGACAATGTTAGAAATGTTTCTTTTCGCTATCTTGGAATTTGGGATTCGTCATGATTTTCAGTAGTACGCATGCGCACATAGCCCTGTAAGCGATGGCGAAATTCCTGCCTTTTATGCAAGGAGCAGGGTTGGATGGAAAGTTATCTCGATAAAATTGGCAATTCGGCTAAGATTATCGACACTTATCACCGTCACTGTCGCTCTTTACTTACTTCTATTTGTTTTGGGTGTAGTTAATACAAGCGATCGTCGTTCATACTACGGGAAAAGCACATCTTCATCTTGCTAACTATTAGCTGGGCAGCATTAGGTAGCTAACCCTAGCATGTCACATTTTGCCTTGCCCTGTGTTTATCTGGGCAGCTAGCTAGTTATCCGTCTCAGGTGTTACAGAAAGTAGCTGGTCACGGGAGCTCGCGGACGTTGACCGTTTTGGGGGAAGAGCTGCAGAGGAATCATCATCACTGTGCATCGGCGTGTCAGTCCCGACTGCTGCTGCTGTGCCGACTGACTGAGTGAGTAACGTTAGCTGCGCTATTGGTAATAAGTCACTTGTGTTGCCGACAGTCTCTTTCTTGCTGATAAGCGGACTCGAAATAAACGTTAAGGTTAGCATTTGTGACTGAGCTAACTGCAGTGTTATACTGCAGTTAGATAACGAACAGCCATGACATAACGCCAAGCGCGCGCACGCACGCACACACACACACACACACACACACACCTGTAGCTAGAGTAAACAGTTGTCTTTGCTGCGAGGTAGCTAACGTAGTTAACTTAGCTATGGCAAATAAAGAAAATTACCCTTTAAACGTTGAGTTAAGTATTAATGCTGCGGCATGTTCAACATAATTGACAGACCTGGTACCAATGATAATAAGTAACTAAGTTAAGCTAAGTCAAATACCTGCTTTAAATGGGAAGCCAGCTGTTGCAGAGAGTGAAGCTGCCTGACATAAGAAAACATTTCTCCAGGTGTTCCAGCTAAACATCCATATTAAAGTGTTGGTTGACAACTTGATGCATTTTAGTTATTACCAACTAAAAAACAAACAAAAAAAAAACCAAACTCTCCATCTTATTTAACACCTGGGGACACATATTTTTACTCATCATTATCGTGTATTTTGTCTATGCCTTTGTCTGATTCATAACAGTAAAGAATAAGCAGAAGTGTTGTCTAGTCAGAATAGCCTATTATTCTAACCTTTTAGGGTGTTTCCCCTATTTCACCAAAACTGTAACTGAGAAACAGCTGTCATCCTTGTCAACTGCTCTCTTGGCCACAGTCAAATATGATGTAAAACTAGGGCAACAACAGATGTTGCCACAATTTTAATATCGAAGTAATGTTTACTGTACTGTAACATGAGATGCATTGTACAATGCAACCACAGCTGGTGTTTTTCACCAGCTAAATATTTACCTAGAAGAGGCGAAGCACAGTGAGTGTATTCATATCACAGCTATGGTATCATGTCACTCAGAGTGTACAAAAATCATCTATTCACCCTCACAGAATAATATCATATTTGGAAAAAAAACACCTAATTTCCTTTTGAGAGAAAAAAGAACTCCACCTTGGGCTTTACCAAAGTGTGTGAAAGGTGGGTGGTCAGGGGCAAATGTAAAGAAGAAAAGCGATTGTGATCAGGGATCCACTCCCCTTTTGCTCCTTCTTTAACAGACCCTAGGTAGCAGTTGTGGGTATGTTCAGAACAAACAACTTTAAAAATTGAACATGTATTTACTGGAAATAGGCTTAGAGTAATATACCAAGTGATTGCAGTGATTGACTTGGAGGCCTAATGACCACAGAGGGAGGCTGCCATCATCCAAAGCCTGCTAGTAATACTGGGCTAATCTCATGTCAGTCCTCTACTGCAGCAATAGTTTCCACAAATCCAGTTCATTGACCATCACACTGTAAACTGACTTTGTTGTTTAAGCTTAAGGAGGGGAGGGGCTAATGGATAAGCCAGATCACTGCCAGGTATAGGGGCGCATGCGCTAGATTGTAATTAGGTTCAAGGACACATGTTGCATTTCTCTCATGGTGTTCTGTTGTTTTCTGACAGAATTTCTGTTAGCCGTGTGATAGTGTTACATTTTTCACAAGTGGTTAGTACTGAGTGTGGCCCTTTGCCTTCTTAGTCTTCTTTGTCTAATAAGAAATCTTCTCTGGGTACTCTCATTTGGGTTTGATTTGACATGAGTTTACATTTATTTCTCTTGGCAGGTTGCTTTAATTTAGTAGACATAATAAAACAACATGGTCAACTTTTAGATGTTTGTCATATATGAGGAAGTTTCCTTTGGGTTGCTTCACCACTGAGAAGACACATTAGCTGATGGTTATTGATAAACTCCTCCTCTCTAGTAGACTGTTTCAAACAAGCTTCCTTTTGAGTATCTTAGCTCATGGCTTGCCATTTATGATTTCACGTAGACTATACAAGTGCCATATAAAGGGAGCATGGAACATGTCGCCTAGACAAGCACCAAATAGGACTAATCTAATACATATACTCCTACGACGGCTCAAATGAGAGTTTACAATTACTTTTTCCCACACGGCATGTTTACAACTAATCCAAGAAAACACGTCAACCCTCTGTTTGGTCTGTGATCAGGCTGTTTAGTTTGGCTGGAACAGCTGGTCTGACCTGGCTGCTCACTGATGCCATCAGAAAATATCTTTCAGAGAAAGCAAGTGTGTTGCTCTGCCACAAAATATGCCAGTGCATGATTAGCTGTGGAAAACAATGTGTTTGGAAACCATTTATGTGATGTGTGTCATATTCCTACTCAGTGGGATTCAGTTTGTCACTATGTCCTTACTGCAAAAAAAAAACAAAAAACAAAAAAAATTGTGTTTAGAGGTTATTTTCCTCGGAGGAGACACAATTTAAAATCATCAAGTGGATCTTAATGACATAAAATAAAAATTACTCTAGTAATGGAGAATAGCAGATGTTAGTGCTCTATTGCCAACTCTCATATTCTAAAAATTATTTACATAATTTTATCCACTCCATCAAATTGGTTTTAAAATTAACAAAAAAAACCCTAAATATTTAGAAAGTGATATTTGGATATTTTGCAGTGATCAAAATCATCCCATCAATATGTGATAATTGGTACAAATATCAATATCCATCAGTCTCTCATCTTGCCATTATTTCCACCACCCAGTTGTCATTTTCACAACTGCCTTAAATCTTGTTACCAGAAACAATCATGTTTTAAACTGTATAAAATACTCTTTTATATTTTGTTTAACACAATTTCCCCACATAAAAAGTGAAAAAAGGAGAGAACTGGGGCTAGAAGTAGATGTATCAGAAGGGTTATCGCAGTTACCATCCTTGATGTATTCTTTAGCCTGGACTGGCAGTGGCTGACACACTGTTAGTGGTTGTGCTAATGCAAACTTTCGTCCCCTCTAACATGGTTTCATTTATTTACATTTATTTTGCCCTCCCACCTAATGGGCATGTTACTAAAGAAAGAGTCTTTGTTCATACCTTTTGTGGGCAAAAACAGTAAATATAGTTAATCATAATCTTAATACACAGAGCAGTACACATTTTTGTCTAGTTAATAAAAAAAGCAGTCCCAATATTACATAAATACAGGTAGTCATGTAAGGGCAGGTCTAATGACAACACAATGAACGACAAACCTCTGCAGTATACTTTGTACATTTCCATTGATTGCTGTGTCTGTGTTGCAGGAGTACCTCTTCAGTGGTGTGAATGAGGGAGACATGGCAGACCACACCCCACCTCTGGAGTCCGGCCAGCTTCTCAGCCCTGAACTCCCAATCCTGGCTTCACCACCACCCCCAGCCATGGTCAATGGGGATGGCCCCCAGCAGGTACACTCAGACCCTTTTGCTTTTATGTCGCAGGAATTCAATTTGTGCATCAAGTTGTGCCCAAATGGACTTTTAGCACTGTGCCTCAAATTACATTTGATTTGCTAGAAATGGTGCCTCTGGCTTATTTAGTCTTTTGATTACCTTAAGTGTTCAGTGACATATTGTGTCTTGGCTTTTTTGTGCAGAAAATGTACAGAAATATTTGTACAGTTGTGTACACTGGACTTTGCAAAGCCACCATCACCACTCATATCTCACTCTCAGCTGTTGTGCTGCTTTAATTCAATTTAACCCAATTTTCTGACTTCAACAATGTTTTCTGATACATTTACATTGTCAAGAATCTATCAGCATCCACGTCTAGTATAACCTAAAGCATTTGGTGACTAGTTGCAAAAGCTTAACGAAATATGCAGATAAGGTTCTTAGTCAGATAAGTATTGAAACAACCCAAACCCTGCTGTTGTTCATGGAACATACTTCATGAGCAACAGGTGCTTGTGTATTATGAACCACATATCTCTCAGTTTTCACAGCAGCCTTTCCTGAATGAGTACAGGATATGGATACCCCCCCCCCCGCCCCTCACCACCCCAATCATCTCTTGTCAGTATCAGATTGAGGTTGAGTGACTCTGACAAGCCTGGGTGATTTCTCTGTCATTTTGATGGTCATCAGTTCGATTTGGTTAAGTTTCCGTGACTTCCTGGGGGACTGCATGGAACCCACTGTGATATCTTTCCTGTCATTTCCTCAGTCTTATGCAGTTTGTCCAGATAAGACTTGCTAATATTAGCACTGCCCTATGACTTTCCTTTCCACTCGTCTTGTCATTTTCCACAGTGGAAAAACCCACACCTGAATCGGGCTTTGTTCACGTAGAGATCAAATTTTGCTGCTTGTGTTGGGTCGTGAGGGTGTTGTTCTCATGGAATTCAGTTACCTTACCACCTCCCACAAACCTGATTACCTGAACATGTCCCATGTCAGTGTTTACAGTGTTTTATGAGAGCTAGAGGAATAAATCGTGGATGTTCCCGGCTTACATCATAACCACCCTGCTGCTCAGATCAGTTTGAGACTCTGCATGTTCATGATCACTGAAATGTACTGAAATGTGTTCCTGTGAGGAAGAATAACAAGTATCGGATAACACAGCAGTATCTGTTTTTCAAACCACACCATGGTGAATTTGTTTTTGCATTAGGGGTGTGTGCCTCTTCAGATATATCAATACCCAAATAAATGATATACAGTTAGATACGAGAACAATAGGTCTCTAGCTCTTATTTAATTTATTTAATGTTAATTAAATAGAATATGAGAAGTTTGAATGACAGTGGCTACAAACCAGTACTATTGTAAAGAGTATTTTATTTTGTGTTGTAATCCATGCTGTTTCATTATCAACAAAGCTATGTGTATTCTCTTGCAAAAAACATGATTTATTACTTCTGTTAATACCCTTAACCATGTTGTGGAGTTGAGAGTGAGTGTGCCATTGCTAATGTTAGCGTGGTAAACTTGCCTTAGTCTGGCTTCTCCTGCTTTGGATTTCTTTTAATTTCTCTCAACAGATGCTTGGTGGGTCATACACAAGCACACATACTAAAGGCTCAGGAGGACAGAGACTAGTTGTGATTTGACGTCTGTATTGATTGATGAGATGCAAAACGTGTGACTGATTGTGACACAATTCGTAAACAGAATTACTGGGCGAAGAATAATGGTGAGCAGACAAATTTCTGGTCATGACTTTCACAATAAAATGGGTGGAAACAGAACGGAGATTGTTGATTACGATTCTAAACAAAAAGATTGTCATATTTTCTCTTGACCAGACCGCCCACCCCTACATATGAGTTCCTCTTTGTACCCCCTACCTTCACATTGTGATATTGATTGTATTTACATTTAAACTGTGTTTTTAAGCTGTGTTAGTTTGCTGATTGGAAACTGGCCTTAAATCCAGTTCCTTCTGCTAGTGAGGAAGTTTCCCGTACCTTGTACAAAGCACAGGGAATTTGATTCGCCTGCAGTCTCATTTTGCATTATTTGATGCAGAGCTTTTCAAGGATTGTTTTTTGTGTGTTACTGTGACTTAGATGTAGCTCATGTGTGTTCCGTGTCTGAGGAGGTGTGTAAATATCATGACAGCTGCAGAATGAGGAGCAGGAACCACTGGAGGGGTCTGGGCCCTGACAGGGTGAGGCAGGACTGTGGTGACAGTGAAGGGGATTCACAGCGATGGCTGACCCCTCTGTTTCTGACCTTTAGTTGGAGAATCTGTAAGGATACCTCATTCTTTGTTCTTGGTTTCTTTCTTCCAGTCTTGGCTTGGTATTAACGCTCTGTTGGACCAATTATTCTGAGTCAGAGAGGAAGCTGTTGTCTTGGGGTCATTACCTGAGATGATTCCTTTTTAGAGCCGACTTTGGGTACAGCATGATTCATTGCTTCTATCCACTTAAGCCCCTCTATCCCCCAAGTTTTTTTTCCTGCTCTTGCCATTTGGTTTGAAGCTAAATTGGTAACAGATGAATCAGCCTGTTTCTGTCAATGTTTAAGCCTAGCTAATGGCTTATGTACTTAGCTGTTGTCTGTGCTGATGGATATGTATATTTTCTTTCATTTCATTTTTTCATTAGACCTGCCATTTAATGTTTTCATGCTCTTTATGCTTGTGTTGTTGTGGTCCTCTGCTTTTATGGTTTTTAGGTCTGTGTTTGTAACCTGACAGACTGTAAGTGATGAAAACACTTTTGAGAAAAAAACTGATGAGCTGTTAGTGGAGATGCAGGATTGCTAGTTCTCACAGTATCACCCCTTGGTACAGAATTCTTGCTGTGCGGTCTCTCTTAGAAACACTTTCCCTGGAAACATCCAACCTTTTGGGAAATATGTATAATTACAAGAGGCTTCAAGACAATGTAGCACTTTTATATTTTCTGTGACATGAGCTAAGATTTTAAAATCAGAAACTCACTGTTTGCTTTGGTCGTGTGTGAGAACACTCACACTAATTGAACAGTGAGCACGCAGCCATGAGTGTGTGTGGTCTGCTTGTGGCGACATGCCATGCGTGGGCTAATGTTACTGTGGGATAGTGAGACCTCGCTCTCGCCTCGGCTGTCTTTGGTGCCGGCCTTGTATGCTATAGCATACAGGAGGACACAGGAGACATGGCCCTGGACATGTGCCCCCTCACAAGTTGCCAGAGGGCCTGAGATGTTGTGACAAAAATGCAACCCACTCTGCTTGTCTCCTGGTCAGCCACTGAACCATCTATGAAAATAGAGGTGAGCCCACTATTTGTCAACTATTGTGAGGAGGTGGACAATGCGTGACTCGGCACCATTTAGGACACTTTCTTCTGAGCAGCTGAGACAAACCATACCATTATTACTGCACCAATTTACCGAAGAGATACAAGTACTGAATATCTTATCCAGTGAATCAGTGGATCAATCTGAGCACCACTCATTAGCCATTCATTTCTGACATCTACTATTGACCTGTTGAAGCAGTTACAGAAACAAGTACTGCAACATAGGCACTGAAAGGTTTAAGCTAACTCTCGTACAATACATCAAGTATAAATATTTTGTTAGCTTAAAAGAGACATTTAAAAATGTTGCAATTCCTACATAGCCAGCATTAGCATTAACAGCTGTTTCCTTACAAGTCAAGTTCAGCATCAGACTTCACTCCTTTATTCACCAAGAGCTCTCTCCAGACGTGGAAAGCAACGCCATTGTTTAATTTTGCCTCTGTCGCATCTTTTCCTCCACTGAAGTTAACATGCTAACCATCTAGCCCCTGCTCACTTACTGATAGCGAGTCACTGTTACCACCATCTCATCATCTGCCCTAAAGATATTGTGCTGCTCAGAGGGCGTATTATAACCTCATATCCTGTAAATGCAGTAATCACCAAAGCTGTTTTAAAGAAAAGATCACCACAAACAGGAAATCATGTTTGACGACAGAGGAAGCCTATAAGCAACCTCTTTTTTATTTTACTCAATAGCATTTTTTGTAATAATAATAATAGAAATTATAATAATGCAAAATGTTTAAATTAATAAGCATAAAATGCAAAGTGATATTTATTGTCAATATGAACATGAAAAGGTTTGAAAACTTTGAAACACATTCACTTGATTGTATTTTTGCGCAAAAATAGCAAAGATGTATTTTTTATTTCAAATATAAACTCTGAAATAAAAATGTTTTTCTTCGGTATTGCACTGCAAACCTTTGGGTGGATGGAGGGAGACAAACCTGGAGAAAATTGTTTTGGAAATCCAGGAGCAGCACATAAACCTTTATCATTAAAAATGGTCAAATGCAAAACTACCCATACTTTTTCTAGGGAAGGTTGACTGACCAAACAGAGTGACCAAGCTAGAAGGACCTTGGCCAGGAAGGCGAACTGGAAAACAAGGCCAACTCTGACAGAAGTACAAAGTGTCTTCACTGTGATGAGAGATTGCTCTGGAAGGACTGCAATTAGTACAGCACTTCATAGGTCTGGGCTATGTGGGAGAGGAGCCAGATTGAAGCTACTCCAGAGGAGAACAAAAACACATGACAACATGTCTGGAGTTTGCAGAGATTGATGTGAAATCTTCAGAGGGCATCAGCCAGAAGATACTGTAGTTTGAACAAAAATAATTAGTCCAACTGTAGTGGAGCTCTCTGTATTAGGGCTACCACAGCCCACCTTTCTAACCCCCGCTCCACAGTGGAGCATGGAGATGGTAAAATCCTCTTGGCTGAGACATCCTTTGGGTTGCTGATTTTATATTCAAGAGACAAAAATTCTAACCCCATCTAGACCTCATCTATGTGCTTAGGTAATATTTTAGAGTTGCTCTGATAAATACATATAACAGATTTTTTCCTCTGTGAGTGAATATTGCTAAGAAGATAATGAATATTTACAAGGATGTGCTACAGCATGAACATCACTCAGAACAATTTTTTTCCCCCCCAGTCTGTTTCTGTCCTGCTATCCCGTCATGCAACGTTTCCCAGGGAACCTGGAGGGTGGAGGATCATCAAATTGCCTTGAATTATCATTGCACACGTAAGCGTATGCCATCAGCTCAGGGAGACTGTGTCAGTGCCTGGCTAGTTTCAACACCATCAGGATTTTCCTTGTGTCATTTGGCTCCTGTTTCCTGTCCACCCAGCTGCTATGTCACATCATCGCACAGTAAACAATTAAGAGGAACAAATAGTGAGAAACCTGAACTCTGAGTCACCAATGGCAGAGAAACGTCAGCGCAAACAGCCATGAACGCAGAGCAGGCTCATTCTCCTGGGTAATAAAACACAGCAGTGGCCACCTGTGTGACAGTGTCTGCTAATTGATCCTCACTCTCTTTGCATAGGGCTCCGACATGGACATAAATTTTTACAGTGCGGGGAACAAGATTTATTGTTTAAGTTTGGGACATACTGTTCTATAAATTTCATTCTTTCATTCTTCCTGTTCTCTTAATGCACGGTTTCTCACGGTTTTTTGACAAAGCAGTGCTCTGTCAAAAAAGTCATCTGTGTTGTGAATGCGACCATGAAACCGTTGCACATTGCAGTGCTTAGTCAACTGTGTGAAAAGTAACCTTTGCAGTATCGTAGCACTGTTTCAGAGTCTATCCACTTCCAAATAATGTCATCATGCAGTGATGGCAGCTACACGTTCTGTCTGTCGGTGTGTGTTTGGGAGAAGGTGGATTAAAATCATGCTGCGTCACATGGAAAAAAATTGGACCTTGTTAAGGTTTTGGTGATGTCGTTCGGAAAGGTTAGCGTTAGCTAGTCACGCAGATGCAAGCTCACATTCAAGCCTTTTACTTTAACCGGACTTAACAGATTCGATTTCACTGTCTCATTGGAACATGCAACAACAGACCTTCTCCTTGCATTGTTTTAAGACTGGGTAAATGTCTGTCTTCATGTGGCCTAAGGCTAACTGTGACTGACAGTTGCCCCAGGCATGTAGAGTTATCAGAGGAGGAACCTGATTAATCTACAAAATTGTTAATTTTTTCCCAGCAGCATATATATATATTTTTTTTTTTCAAAACAATAAATCTTTCTATTAGGTATGTTGTAGACGACGCTACTGAAAATCTGTGAAAACTGCCTCTGTTCTGCCTCTCTGAAATTGATGTAACATTATGAGGCAATTCTTTGAAATACAAAGCAAAATAGCAAGGACAATATTACCAGCATAAATAAATGAAAATGCCTTAGTATACTGTCCATGTTCTTAATCCAAAAACATATATTGTCTCACAGTACGGCAGGGTATAATATAGCTCTGCCTTTAAAAGGGGAAAAAAAGTTCTAATAACATTTTGGCCAAAACCAGGCTGTTGTTTGAGGACAACTGCCTCCATTGTTGCAGTAAATATTGGGGAAATGGCAGCAAGTAATTAAATGAAAAAAAAAAAAAAAAAGGTGCTTGCTCTAGCAGAGGCACTGCATTAGGTAGCTTGTTCTGGTGGAACAGAAGGTATTGGTTTTATTTTATTCAGTTTATGTAGCTGCTGAGGCTGCTGCTGTGGTGTTCAGACACTATCAAATGAAACAGCATTTCCCCGTAACTTTGTGGACACCCTGAAATTTTGCCAAAAACACACGGTTCATTTGGTTGACTGCAAAATATATGTAAGATGTATACAATAAAAAAAGAAACTCTGAATCTGAAGGGGGTGCCATCTAGTTCTTACTCTGTGCTTTGGTCAATAATTCACAAATCAATTTCTCTTCATATTTCAAGTCATCTTACTTCAGCCTGAGCAGGGGCACGGGTACAACAGGCTCAGTTCTGCTAGCAGCTACATATTTATCTAATGCCTTAAATCCAGCTTCTTTCATTTCAAATGAAGCCAAGGATTTCATTTTGTGGAGGATTTTGATGTTCTCTTGTGCAGCAGTATCAGTGACGCAGAGTGTCTGCTAAGTTGGCACATGCTGATCAAGTGATCAGCACTGTCGCTTTAAGGAATGATCTGTTCAGAATGAATGAGGACAGATGTTACAGAAGCAGTGAATACTTGCAAGCCCTGTTTATTGTGTCGCTGTACAAATAGTGTCTCTGTTTTGACTGTCAGTGGGCTGCGTTGTGATCTTTGAAGACGGGAGAGAACTCGAGGCTGCAATTGTCGCCAGTGCTGGAGCTCTGCAATTGAACTCCCACAACCTCATCTCCTCTCACATCGATCCGAGTATTAAGAGAGGGTGTACGGCATGTCGCTCTGTGAATGGGAGAGAGAGCCAGGGAGAGTATGAGGGGGAGGGAGAGAAGGGAGGGAGGGATGAGGGACTGTAGCGTAGTCGTGTATGTCAGCCTCAGAAGCTGCGTGGGTCGCTCAGCTCCCTCACGCCATTGTTGTTGTTGTGAAAAAAGGCAGAACAAAGGACTCCCCACGCTATGGAACCCTTATACCCTTGCCGGCTCAGCTGTGCTATGATCACACCCTGATGGAATGCTATTGAAATTAACCATATTAAGGAGCTCAGCAGGCATTAACTGAGCCGGCACACAGTCAGTGACAGAGGCAAGGAAGAAACTGAATAGCAAACTGAGGCATCATCTAAAGTCCCTTCTCTTTTTTTGGTCCCGTTTTCTTGGGTTCCTCCGTCTCTTTTTCCGGACAGTGGCCACTGCTGATAAGGTTTCAGTCCCCTCTCTGAAGGTTTGGCGCGGACATCGCTGTGGCTTATTTGTTGAAGGGGTTGCTTTGGATACTGACGGTAGGGAGGCTGCTCTGGAGCCAGAGGATAGAGTGAACAAGCCGCCTGCTGCAGAGAGTGCCGCTATGGAGCAGATGAGGCTGAACCAGGCGACGCAAACATGAGATTCACGGCACACGTTCTGTGAAGGCTACATCCAGCGCAAGAGACTCAGCCCCATCTGCTTGCATAGCCCCTGCTGCACTCCACGCTTCCTCCTGGATATTAGTGCAGGAGTTGGATGGAAGTGGAGGGTGTGAAGGATCAGCTCAGCCAGATGTGTTAGCATCGCAGGTCATGTGATTTCTCATGAGGGTTGGGTGAAGTGGTGGAGGGTCTGGTAGACCCTTGAGCATCTTTTCCTTTCTCTGTGACAGCGTGAATAGCGACGCCTGAATGAGAAAAAGCAATGCGGGCAACAGTAAGTAGCAGTCAGATCTTTTGTGGGCAAGATTTCTCCTTTTTTGATTTCATTAACATGCAGTGAATGTCACGGTATAGATTTCCAACGTAACTTCCAATATAGAGATTGAAGAGAGAGAAAGATGGAAAAGAGAGGGATCATCCTAGGAGGACGGGGGGGGG